>VCRD01002616.1:0-83081 GCA_006783055.1 Trinorchestia longiramus
CGTATCCCTCCATCTTTAGCTTTCCCGGTGGCCCACTTGCCTTGAACCACCAGGAAACGATCGCAAAAGTGGAGTTTTGCGGCTGCCTTTATTATTTCTTTATAATTTCCGGCTTTATTCACTTTACACGCAACTTGTAACAGTAGAATATACTTAATTCAAGTTAACGACAACTGGACACTTCCTTCTAGCACCACGTCAGCCGGTCCATCACTCGTGTGCCAGACATGCCAGTCTATCCGACTCTATCGACGAATCGAAAGAGTCGCTCTACATCAAACGAGTACCGCACGAGAAAATAACCAGCTTTGAACGAGCACACTCAGCCAAACTGGACGTTATCCCAGACTATGACGAGCTTGAAAAAAACTTTGCACGGTTTATGATGGAAATTCATGTTATTAGGAAATAAGTTATTCATTATGAATGCTGCCAGATAAAACGCCAGACAATTTTAAAATACCGTTAGTTGCATCACAAAACCGCTAGATTTAGCGGTAAGGCCGCAAAATTAGCAATAAACTTAGACTTAAACTCAGATTCGAGGGCCAGTGTTTGGCTGGGGCCTTTGTAACGGCCTTTAATTCCCTCTAATGCACTCACATACAACAGGATGGCATCCCAGAGTTTTTCTCCTGTGAGTCAGAGTCGTCTAAAGTAATTCCTCTGGGGCCACCCTAAATCATTCCATGCAAATGAACCAGCTAAGTAAGGGCATCACTGGAAGATTTAGCTTGTCATAAACAACCCTGCATGCTTAGCAGGTGGTCATATTAAAAAAATGACTATTGAATATCACTGTCGCTTATTCCACGCATGCACTAAGAAATCTTTCATTGCATCCACAACAGTCATGTTACATTCCTCATCCAGCCTTACAGGATATCTCATACCAGAGTCCTCTTCAACACACCTTGCATTCCACTTGTTTTCTCCACACTGCTCATGGACCACATCCATGAGGCTCTCTCGCTCATGTCCATATTTACTACATTCCAAGACCAGATGTTCAACTCTTTCCTCTGCTCCTCTGTTACACTGCAGACATAACCTTGCATTCCCCTCATTCCACTCCATGTATGCCTATTTACACTTAATGCCTTACATCTGACGGAAAACAAGAGTTGGCTGCCAAAACTTCCATCATAAAACAATTCAAACCTTGTTACATTCTTACTGACATACCAAATTAAAGTAGTTTTCCTATTCATACTATGTTTCCATTTGTTCAGGCCATACTCTTTTGTTAGTTTTTCAATTTCTTTCGTCCACTTATTACAATCCCACTTCATTCCTTTACCTCCATGACCTCTCATAGTTCTTCCAATTCTAACACAAACAGTCTTCTGAATCTTCAGTTTTCTTGCATGTTCCCAGCAAATTTTCTCCCAAAGATTTTCACTCAGATTCCATTCAAAGATTCGTTTAACCCACCTTTTATTTTTCATTCGCTCAATTCTCACCTTATAATTCAACACAACCTTTACCATTTTTTCAGAAAACAAACTCCACCCTAGATCCCCTCTAAGAGTTTCTGCAGCCGCCCATTTCGGGGCACCTAATGCCAAACGCCCTACCCTATTCTGCAGCACCTGGTCACTGGTCACTGCAAAGGTCGTTTACTGTATCGAAGATTTCGTCAGCATATATGAAATACGGAAAAACATCACCCGCTAAATTCCAGCGTGGACGAAACTATGTGTTGGATGATCGTGACAGACATAATTTTGAAAGATTGTGACGAAAAAAAAGTTTACAGCTGCCAAAGCTACTGCTGAAATATATGTCGCGCTCATAAATCTTTGGAGTACCGAAATAATAAGAAGGGAGTTCCATAAACAGGGTATTACTGGCCCAGCTGCAATTCAAAAACCATTCATTAGTGATATTAATGCCCTAACAAGTTTAAGTGCTCTTCAAATCCCTAAGCATGGACTATAGAGCAGTACAAGATAGTAATATGGTCAGATGAGTCTTCTTTCACAGTTTCTCTGTTCTGACCGAGTTTACGTCTGGCGAACACCATCCCAAGCCTACAATGCAAACTGCTTGTTGCCAAAAGTGAAGTTTGAAAGAGGACTTTGTGATGCTCTGGGCAGTCATATCGTATTTTTTGTGGGCCAATCGCATGATAACTCTGCAGAGGCCCATTACTGCCAAGAATTAAGTGAACATTTGACCCATCAAATGCATCCCATGGTACAAACTTTGTTCCCAATAGTCACATCTCTCTTGGCCCCCACAGTCACCAGACCTCAATATTATGGAATCCTTGTGGTCTACATTGAAAAGGGAAGAGCGAAGTCGCCATCCACCGCCATCATCGTTATTTGAACTTACCACCCTTTAATAGGAAGAATGGTGCGACATTTCTTTAGCAAACATGCAGAAACTGTGTTTACCAATTCAGAAAAGATTGGAAGCTGTTTTGAATCCCAACGAATTTTCTACACCATATTATGCACGAAAATGTTTTCTAGGCGTTTTCATATTTATGTCTTACCGCTGTATTTTGTAATAATCAAATTTCACATTTACAATAGCTACGCCTAACACCACCCGGTCAGGTGGTCAGTCGAGTCTCAGGTACGTTATACCCGAACACAGTTACTCCTAACCATACATGTGATATATTATATATATATATATATATATATATATATATATATATATATATATATATATATATATACAGGGTGTCTCAAAAAATGTATTCAGTGAATACATTTTTACAAACTAGGGGTGAAGCAAATACATTTTTTTACACAGTACAGTAAAGAATAGTAGGGGGCAAATTCAATTTTAACGTCATAGAATTGTGTGGGGAGGGGGTCGGGGGATCTCAGTGACGTACACGCAAGTCAACCAATCATGGCACACAAGTCAGGCCAACGGTCACTTTGTCAAATTTATGCTGATTTCAAATAAATAAAAAACTGGGAAACAGCTTGAAACAATGGTCTAATGCTGGTCGGTGCATTTGCTACCGCATAAATACATATAATTTAGATAAGAATTACGAGATGTAATAAAGTGCAGAGATAGAATTAAACAAAAAATGCACATGCGCATAACAAAATTAATAGGAATATCTTATTTTTCTCTTTAATTTGATTGTAGCTCCGCTTCTACCATTGAAATTCCATTTTCATACTCACAATGTTAATATTGAATAAGACACTCTGGAATGCTCTGAGTCCACTCAGTTCATGCATAATAGAAGGTGCAAAAATAAATTCATCAGTCGTAATATTCGCTATGAGAATACGATGAATTAAAACCAAAAAAGTATAATTTTCACATTACAGAGAAGTGTATAATTTTCTAGATCGAGTAACACAAAGAGGAGTTTTAGTCCAACAAATTGAATTCTGTCGTATTTCAATTATTTTTCTTTCAAACTACGTAACAGAGAAGTAATATGTACTTGTTCCATAATGTTATTATTAAGTGAGGTTCACGAATACTATATTAGACGGGCTTGTTAATTTCGACATTGAACCTCCCAGGCCCACTTCGTTGTGCTAGTGTTAAAATGGTTTAAACGTCGTGATGGACTATAGCTCCAGTGGCCGAGTGGGTAAAGGATTGGAAGTAAAGTTGCGGTTATGAGAAGGTCGTACGTTCGAAGCCAGCCGTACCCGTGAGTGTTTTCTATCATCTCGGCGTTTGAAGCCGAAGCCCCGCCCCATCAAAAATTTACCAATCAGCGCCAAGATACAATTATTACGTCATGGATTACGTTCCCGCCTAAAAACCGTTGTTGGGGTGGTCATTGCCAACCCCCCCATATGATCGTACTTCTCTTTACTGTACTGTGGTATTCGCCCTTTAACCGTTGCTAACATGCTCTCTTCTTTGTGTTGCAGGTGTGAGGTTCGAACCTTTGCGAACATGATTAAATTTGATTAAAGAATCATGTTCACAAAGGTTTGAACCTCACACCTGCAACACAAAGAAGACAGCATGTTAGCAACGGTTAAAGGGTGAGTACATTTTTTTTAGACACCCTATATATATATATATATATATATATATATATATATATATATATATATATATATATATATATATATATATATATATATATATATATAGGCTGGACCCGATAGAATAAAGACTACTCATTGACAAGGTCAAAGATGTTTTCTCCTCTCTATATCGCCCTCAAGGTTCTGTCATCGTTGTTAAATTCCATCCACCCGCTACCATGGGTGTGAAACCTAACCAATGACACGACATTAACATCAGTTTCCGCTTGTCTGATGCTGGACAAAGGGCTCTTTCAATTTCAGGTGTATTGCTTTGGAATAAACTACCCATGCCTATGAAGGAAAACCAATCAATTAAGAATTTCAAAAAAAGTGACACATAATTTTCGAATATCAAAGTAGCAAACAAATAAAGGAAACAGTTCCTATGCATAATTAAACAAAATTAACTTAACCCTTTAGCGACCAAGTGGACTATTCGGTCGCCTTTCACGGTCTTTGAGAGAATTGTTCTAATAATTAAACGGTGAGCAATATGAGGTTGCTACTAGGTTTGAACGCTTCGGCATGTTACAGCGTCGTTCTTTTGGCTGCCTGGCTCTCAGCATGCTTCGTTGCATCAGTGTACAGACGGTCTTTGTGAGCTTAAATGTAGAAACTAGAAAAACAAATTGGTCGCTAAAGGGTTAATAACAAAACATACTACATATAAGTGTCTACCATGTGTTTATATTACACAACTTAACACGTTGACTCCAAAGTGGTACGTATGTGTACCACTTAGGTTATGTTCTGTAATTCTTTCAGATCCTTCTAGTGACTATGCGTACAAAGTGAAGATTTACACCAGTCAGGCAATCGGAGGCAACGTGTTAAGTTTAAACCGCAGTAGAGTTAACAATATTCAAACGAAACCAACGTAAATGTCAAACTCGTGCTATAATTCCGCAGCTCTGGACTCAAAACGACTAATTTAATTTTATCAAAAACCAGGGCTTCGCTTTTTTCGGTTAAATTTCAGGCTTATTAATAGGTGTTTTTTTACGTGATAAAGGTTGTAATGTTAAAAATGATCAGTTTTCATAATGCAAAACAAAAAACAAAATTTTTTCGATAGGAAACAAATTGTATTTTGCCTAAAATTAAATAGAATTTTTATATGAATTTGTGCTTGCTCGTCAGATTATATATATATATATATATATATATATATATATATATACTGTATATATATATTTTCTTCTATGTTATTTATTTTTACTTTTCGAATGTATAATCAAAAAATTCATACGTCAATGTTAGTAATTGCTTTGTAGAATAAGTGACTATGAAACCTCAGAACTTTAGTCTACTTCAGCTTTTCTTATCTATATCAAACATCTAAATCTTGATAATTTAAGACATTCACTCTGTTTTATTTTATTTTATTTTTTAAATCTTTTTCTCTGATATGTGACGTCCGTTTATATTAAACACGATGATATTTACAGATAACTGTAATAAGGATTAAATTGAAACGATCATCAGCAAGTCATACTAAACGGTCAACCAGTAATTAGAAATTACATTTTCAATTTAATAACAATTTAATTTTTACTCTCATACTTTTCCTTTTTCGGTCTTTCTCGGATGTTAAACATCCAATTCAGTTAAATGCAATGATGTTAATTCTAGGCTGTACCTAAAAAAATACTTCGCTTATCACCTAAAATGTGTAGAATACCTATCACGTCAGAATTTACATCAATCACCAATGACTACCTCCTAAGTCATCATTGAAAAAGTGAAGTTTCATTTATTTTACCATGTATATTTAACGTTCATTGCGTGATGTGAATGTTTAAGTATACCAGTACGTACCGCTGTAATATTATCTACTACGCATAGAATACCTACCACTTAATTATTTTATGATAAGGCATCTTCAAAAACCAATGCTGTTACATTTCTTATGTACCAACTGTATTGGAAATATACGTTTTTGTTTGTGTTTTGTTTGTTGTATATTATTGATACATGCAGTAACAATGATATGAACCGCAATGAATGCTTCATAGATTCACATAAAATTTTACTTATTAATAGAACATCGGTACTTTCTCACTAACATCTAGAGATAATTTACACTAAAATACTCTAATAATATTATAGATGTAATCTGCATAGCTTGTTATATTCTACATAACAGGATTTATGTGAAGCCCAAAATAATAAAAAAATAAATTAACTTTATTCCGATAGATAGCAGAGTTCAGTATAAATCCACAGTATGTACAAGGAATCGAGTTTTACCCAAGCCCACTTCCCTACTAATTTTCTGCATAGGTACTGCTTGTTTACCTATGAGAGCTCCGTTCGAACCCGGGAAAAGTTTTCTAACCATATGTATTCACGGAAGCCTCCTGTGTTTGAAAACAACTGCACCCTAGCCAATCTCGCTCAGAAAGCCTAGTGAGCGGAACTCCAGGCACTAACAAACAAAACAATTTATTTTCAAAACCTAATAACAAACAAAAGGTCAGTGAATGTAACCTTGGGCTTCTCGGAATAAGCTTAGACTTCCTGGTACTAAATTTGTGAAAACACCTTTGATCATACAATTTAAGTCTCCACTACTGTACAGTAAAGTGCCGAATAATGCAAATAATGATGGCAAAAATAAAGAGGTTCGGGTACATAGAATTTAACCTGATGTGAGCCATTTGTTTCTGCACTATTGGGGAAAAGAACGAAGAAACCAATGGCTGGATAATTCCTAATTTCAATAGCTTTTTCCCCCTCTATTTTTCTAAACCTTCTTTGTTGCCTATATAATTATAGCTATAAATAAATAATCATAATTTACCGTGTTAGAGTAAAAGATTGTGAAATTAAGCTGTGCAGATATGGAGTGAAGAACCAATGAATACACGTGAGCAATCAATTAAAATCCAGAAGTTATTAGAGTACATCTAATCCAAATAAAACATCATTCAAATGTGTGGTAATGAGTCCTATTTACCTATTATAGTTATTATCTATTCATTCAATACCATTTTCGCAAAATTTCTGCATAACTTCCGGTTGTCATATTTTATGAATGGTTTGATTTGTCTTTTTTGTTCTCATCATGTGAAGCAAAATACAGACAATTCCTAAAATGTTTAATTTCTACAAAAATATATACTATTTCACGAGCAGTTTAGTCACAGAGTATTATGTGCTCTCATTTTTCAAAAAGAACGGAATGATTCTTCAGAGATAGATAGATAGATAGATAGATAGATTTTTGCTCTTGTTTCATTTAGAAGGCTCGAATACATGTTAAGCTGAGGTAAAGAACGTTCAGAATATAAATTTTAATCCTAAACTCATACATATTTTTAACGTGAAATTGTTCACTGAATTTCTCGTAAACCATAAAAATATGCAAGACTCGAGTGCCAGTTCGGTATTGAATGAACTGCAGCTAATAGTAAAAATTTAAATCAAATAGTGAAAAAAATTTCACGAACGAAATACAATTCAATGAGAGGTCTGTATTTTGAGCATAAACGTACTGAAGATAACATTATTTGTTCAAAATTAAATTGCATCCTTCTTTCGGTTGAGAGATTTCAGGTACAAGTTGATTTTTTAAAGACGATTGTCTGCGAAGCTGAGAATGACAGTTATTTAAATAGTGATTTATTTCATACTTAATGTAGAAGCGTGCTAAAAACTGACTAAAACCTAACTGTTACGATTATGTTGTCCACATTCTATCAAAATTTCATTTATTTATATAAGAAGTTAAGGAAGTTATTGAAAATGGAAACTCCTCAGTGATTTTTGTCCCCCTGTAAAAGGCAACAGAGCTTCTGATTGAGGCAGTTTGAAATTCTACAACACAAGCAGTGCAGTGAATAACTTGACATTTGAGGTCATCACCCAAAATTTGTGGTTCTAAACCTCCTGGAACACGTAAAAAATGTCTCAAAAAATAAGGAACAATTGTGAAATTTTTGCATGAAACTGAGCTGGAGATGTCAATGAAATTTGAGCATCCTTGATGAGCATCAGCATTGAAGTTCATGACTATATATGAAAAAAGCATTGTATATATATGTATATATATATATATACACAATGGCCAGCTTAGCAAAGACGTATGTGAGTTAACATCGCTGGGGAGCTTACTTCTTTCACATTCCCTGTCACCAGTTCATTTGTTCGTGTTTTCCCGATCTTTTTCAGATTTAATTCAAAGGAAGTAATCATTAATCTAGGACTAATAAAACGGAACAAGTTTCCGAAATTTTCTAATTTTTAAGCCTTATTAATTCTTTGTAAATAGCCTATGAGGTAAATTATTAGCCACATTTATCAATTTTGGAAACACTGCATAAATTGAAACATGTAAAACATCCACATACTCGTATATTCATATCAATGAATCACACATGCAACCGCTTGGTTCCTGATTCTCAGGTGAGCTCTTCGAAAACTAAAGCATCGTTTTGTTTTAGACCAGGGGTTCCCAACCTAGGATACAAACTAGGGGTACATTTGCTAATCTAAAGGGGTACATTTAATGTTAGTTTATGGCTCCTAAAACCTAAAAGTTCTATTAAAAATTCAGTTGGATTTCATTTTTTCTACTCGCCTATTTGTCATAAAAATTCAGCGAGACATGTTCATCTGTCCAAATACAGGTACAAGGTCAGAGAATGATTGGGAACCCCTGTTCTAAAGTCTAGAAGTTTGCATACCGTACAAGAGTTTCATAACTCAGTATTATTAGGCCATTGTACTCCTTTAAAAAATATTGTCATAATGAGAGGAGAAATAAGCGCTTGTGGCGTGTCAAGAAAAAGATGAGAATATGTTTTCAAAAAGTAACGCTGTTCTATAATTCTTAGGTACTTTCTGGTTTACGACAGTATACGAAAGACTGGTGTGTTATTTTTTTTTATATTTTCCAAATGAAATTGTGAAAGTTTTCGAGAAAATCGATGACGTTGATGAACTACGAAATATGTTGAGCGATGAGGGCATAATCAATCATCTTGGGGATTTCTTTAACAATTAATGTGTCTCCTATCAGTTTGCTTGCTTCTGTCGGCATGAAGAATTCTAAATCTCTCGTACGAGGGCTTGTATATTTGTTTGGGGAGTAAGTTTCTCACAAATATTTCTCATTTTCACCGAGATTCGAACAATATATGAAAAACTTGTGCAGAAACTCACCTCCAATTATCAGTAAGGTGTTCATAAATTTATTTTACGGTGCATGATTTACACTATACTTTGCAATAGAGTTTTAGAATATCCTTAAATTATCTTGATAGTAATATCAAAATTTTGCTTGTCATTTTACTGCAAACATCTGTTTCGAGATTGGTCATCTAGTGGTATAAACTAGGCTGGGATGATGAGTGTAGAGCTTTGATGAGAAATGTGGCCTTTTCAAACTTGCAGTTCAGCTTTTTTCAGCTCTCATCATCACAAAAGTGAGCGCAAGGAAAATATCCCGTTTTTCTAGGCAAAACGGCGAGACATGCCATAGTTGGGTCAGTGAAGCAGGTCTGCAAGTCACCAGTCTGAGTGTGGACTGCGTTCTGTGCACAGGTCGACTTGAACACGAGTGAGCTAATGTAGTCAGCTGGAGCGTTGTCTCGACGTGCGCTGGTTGGGTGACGCTGTCAGTGCAGGTCACGGCCTCCAATTTACGTTTCCTGCTCTCAGCTCTGACGGCGGGAAGTATCTCACGGTTGCGAGAGCTTGGTCGGAAATTGGACCTGGAGGTCGACCAGAAGCTGTTCATTACATTGAAACATTTTTTAGCGTATGCAAGACTTTTTTGAAAGTAATCCTATTGACCTGGGTTGTAAGCTGCGTCTACTCCCTTCAAATTACAGAGCACAGTAGTGAGGTATAGCAGCGGTTGGTTGGTGTGCGAGTGATTCTGTACTTTCGATGTATGAAAATATTAATAGGCTCTCGAATGGAGAGTGTTACCGCGAAATAATTGACATACTCGTAATGTGTCCATAACTCACAGCGAGCGCTATAGAATTTAAATTCTACCCAACAATGAGAATTTATCACCATTTAATAATTGAAGAAAATTTTTAGTAGCGTAATAAGTATTTTATAATTATAAATAGTTCATATTATTTGGTTATAATTGCATATTATTATTTTATTAATATTTTTCGATCAAGTCTTGGTTCCTTTTTCATTCTTTTGCCAGGTGAATAAAAAGCAGATGATGCAAAGAAATTACAGTCGGGCCTCACTCTCGGAATGAATTTTGCTCGATTGAAGTGAAGGCTCCAAGTTTCTCATCCCCAGCTGACCGTGTGATTCCAGTTCAACTCTTAAGATCCCAGTTCAACTCTTAAGATCCCAGTTCAACTCTTAAGATCCCAGTTCAACTCTTAAGATCCCAGATCAACTCTTAAAATCCCAGTTCAACTTAAAAGATCCCAGTTAAACTCTTAACATCCCAGTTAAATTCTTATATCCCAGTTCAACTCTTAAAATCCCAGTTCAACTCTTAAAATCCCAATTCAACTCTTAAGATCCCAGTTATACTCTCAACATCCCAGTTAAATTCTTATATCCCAGTAAAACTGTTGTGATCCTAGCTAAACTATAATATGATCCAGTTACGCTATTTTATGATCCCAGTTCAACTATCTTATGACCCCAGTTAAACCCTTTTATAATCCCAGTGAAACCAGTTTCTGAGTAAGTGATGATTACTAAGAGTAGAATATAATTTATTACAATTGTTTCTGTATAAACATTCAAAGCAAATTTTCCGTGAAATTTTTCGCGTATGAGTGCTCTCCATGAGTGTATATAAAAAAACGGATAAATTTGTTTTTTGGGCAAAAACGTTTGTTTTGGGCAAAAACGGATAAATTTGTTTTTTTTCCTCTCCGAGAGAGTCGTCTGTAGAAGGCTCAAATAAAGGAGTCACTGAAGTTTTTAAGCAATTCAACACGAGGTAATATTAAGATTTTTCATGTAGACTTCTCGGCGCCAGTTGTCATCGAATTAAAAAGGCTATTGGAAATGACCTCTACATTTCTACAAAAAATATCGAATAGAATATTGACGCTAGTGGAAATTTCATTTGCATCATAATTCATTTTAAAATTTATTGAAAATTTGAAATTTAATTTTGCTTTTCGAAGATACAATTAAATAGATAAGAAAAAATAATTATCGTTTTTAAAATATGGTGCATTTTTTGCTGATGAATAGAAATACTGTGTGCAAGGGCTTCAGTACTAACTTTGTATGAATTGTAAAGCATGAATTTCAGTCATAAGAGTTTCATATTAAATGAACTGTTTCAAAATTGTACTGTCCTAACAATATCCTAATTTAGCACAGTTCTACTTCTGTTCTTTCCAGAATAACTTAACCAATTGGTTGAAGTATATAAAAAATACGACCAAAGGATCTGACACGTTTGTAAATTTCATAGAAACGAAATAGAGTAACGAATGAAAAATGTGTTGAAAAATTATATGTACGTTTCAAAAATAAAAACATATATTCTGCTTTGTTTTGCTTTTATTAAATCAACAAATGTGTCGCATCATTTTGTAGCACCTGAATAAACGCGAGTAAATTTAACTGGTGTACAGACTGTTACTCAAATGTCCATTAAACATGTTATCTGAACATTCATATCAATTTCCTGCGAGTAGCAACGGCACAAGATGAAGTTCAGTATGACATCATTGTATGACTAATGAGGAAAGCCCATGGTTCATAAAATCGAAAGTTCTGCTCTAATCCATTTGTAAAGTTTACGCTATTTTTGAGCAAGTCACTTTCATTAGAGAAACTAACGAGAAGGAAAGCATTTGCTAAAGGCACTTAACGACTGACGGAAAAGCGGTGCACCACCTCCGTGTAACTCCACCCTGTAACCATACCGCCCTCCGCCCTCACGACGCATCGTGATGCAACAGCAGCTGACGCCTTTCACCGCGAGTCTTGTGGCACGTAATCTCACGAAGTCGGCACGTGCGCGTCACCTAGAGCTGATCAAGAGATGAAGTTGCAAAGTTACAAGTCAACCACCACCCATTTCCCTACACCGCGTTCGCAATACGCGTTTCAAACTAAATTTCGCTTCAGAAAATATCTGTAAGCGTGTAGTAATACGATGGACGTGCGTTTTGACGTGACACACATGAACAAAATAACTAGTTGGCAGTCATGTAATTTGCTTGCACGTTTTTCATTTACAACCGTAAAGAATTTTAGGAAGCAAATTTATCTTTTTGACCTCGATCAAATCATTTGTTTTATGGCAGAATTAGTTCTTATTTTTCAAGAGTAAGGAATTAGCAGAAAATTCTCTTGAGCTGATGTTGAAAGCACTGTTGGCTCTTTTGATGAGCTTACTGAATTCAAGTCTATCACTGACAATCTGGCTTGCCATCACGAAACCATAATCTAAGGACATTATAATTTTATATCATGGTAGTCACAGTCTAAAATAACTGTAGCTAAAATTAGCTTCAACTAAGTTCGTTGGTTGAAACCATTTGATCACAAATCCAATAATCGAGGGACAGTGTGAGCATATTTTATATCGAGTGACAGCAAAGAAGTTTATTCTATAGGGTGGTACATAATTCGTGTTATGTGGTTTCAAATCAATTTTAATAATTATTATTTCACAAATATTACCCAATTTAATTTTATAAAATTATTTAGCAAGGTTATAATTTTTTTGCATAACACTTAGCCCTTAATTATTAACAATCTCTGTAAAATTAATGCAAAAGTTCATAACAGAGAACCATGAAAAGGGACTGAGTCCATTCGAAATATTCAAACTAAAGAGAAACCTCAAAAGCAACAAAATATTGATAAAAAAACAATTGACCTACTCCTTGCCAGAGTATCAAAGTTCTAAAGTCAAAATGGAATAAATACTGGCAGAAAGTACCATTAGAAGTAGTTCGTACGGCCATTAAAGATTTCCTAAAAGACTTCGCAAAGTAGTGAGGGCAAAAGGGAAGTATTTTGAATAACTTTTTTCTAAGCTTAGATTAGTATATTACTTACTATTTGTTAAAGTCAGACCTTGAAATAAACGTCTTTTTTCAGGAAAAAAATTGTTTTTGTTTTGTAAAAGTATTTATGCCTCACCCTGTAGTTTAAGTCTGAAAATTGGTACCAATAAGGTTGAACTGATTGTAAACTCGAAGTGAACAAAAGAATTGAATAATTTGAGCCAATAAGACTTGAAACCAGGTTTCATTTGTGATTTCAATAGGTGACCTCGTTTCTGTGGAAATATATGCTTGTAAGAATCTTTGACTAAAGGTCGCCGCGGCACGTGAGCTGCGGTGGAAAGTGTGAGCTAAACTCGCTGCACTCCCCCACTCCACCGCCACAAATCATGGCTGAGCCCCGTGCATCCTAGCGTAGCTCGTCAATTACATGCAGGCACGAAAAAGTGGCCGGGTGCAGTCTAATGAGTGTAATGCAGTCTAAATGTGTGAGATAATGTATTTTATTCGGCAGCGGGATTGGAACTCCATATTCAGTTTGCTTTGCACTGCCCAATTCGTCATGGTTGCCGCCCATACATGGTTAAATGAACTTTGATCCTATACTCTCCATAATTAGTACAGCTAATTGAGAGAGCTTTAATAGCAGGTTTAAACCAAAGAATAATTTGATAGTATAATGTCTTTTTAACTAAAATTTTGTATTTTATTCAGCTGTAACCGACTGCACAACGTGCTGTCGTTGTGGTTCGGTGCGATTCACAGTTGTTTCAGGGTCCTTACTGCGATATTTACAGACTAGGTACAACAGACCATGTGAATGGAAAAATAAATGATAAAACATATTGTTGTAAGTGTAAGCTGGAGGAAAATATTTCTTATTTTTTACTAGTTCAATCATTACACTGAGAATTTATAAGGATCACACGACGGAGCGAGTTTTGTGATTCGAGTTTTGGATTGAGGTTTAAGTAAACTACCTACGAACTATTAACTAGATATACTAACTACTTATTTTCAGGTGTAGATTGAAGAATGATCATTTGTTTACCCAATATTTTTCTGACAACTAACTTAGAATATTCACTAATTGTTTATTCGATATAAATTACCTCGAGAATCCGTTCAGTTCAGTTCATTTGTCGTCATGAAAGATATTAATAATTTGTAATATTTATTTGTAATTTTAACGAAATTTTGTTGACAGATTAGAATTGTTCAACTGACATTTGACAGCCGTGGATAACCTGTAGTTGTAAATTGACGGAGTGAAAGTACAAAAACATGTTGTCTGCCGAAGGTCAATGGACTTCCTCAGCTCATTTGAAGGTGGGTGAAAAAGTATATAGGCCTATGTATAAAAATATTTACCATAAACTGTAATGTATGTTGTACCGTCAAAGGTATGTTCGTGCATCATTGTTAAAAACAATGACTAACAACATAATGTGTTGAGTAACCTCAAGTTTTACGAACTTAGCGTATACTTTCAAAGTACGCGCTACGTTGCAAGCTTCAAGCTTCTGCAAAGATATTTGTTACCTCCTAATGTAAAATTTTGCGCATTTGAGTGAAATGTTATGTAAATAAAACTATTTGTTTTATTTAATTAATTCAATTGCTAATTTTGTGCATTTGAGTTGAATTTTATTTAGCTGAAACTATTTTGAATACACTCATGACACTTGCTACATTCTATTCATTCCATGTGTTTGTATTATTCACTCATAAACTATCGTACTTCTGTCACTCTAATTACTATCTTCCATCTACTGCAAATAATCTGACCTACATCACATCTCTGGCATCCCTATGTTGTATCTTTTCAATACTCATGAAGTCCAAAATTCATATTTTTCAACTAAAACTTGCCACCAACGTGTTCCACCACAAACACATGATTCTCACTCTAAAATATGACAGCGTCTAAAGGCATATAAATCATTCCGTATTACGCTCTTTACACCTGTTCTCATTCTAACTCTCACTTCTTTATCCTGCACGAGTACATTGCAAATCCAACTTGGATGGCTTGAAGTACAGGATGAAGCAACTTTCCTTTTTTCAAATCGCTTTGTTTTAAAAAATGGAAGTTATGTTGTGGCACCCTGCATAAAATTCTTAGTTATTCCCTCTACTCATGAACCGATATTTCAGATACGAACTACATCAATCAACGTAGTTAAAATCTGGCTACAAAATACCATTACTGTATTATTATATGTAGTGCATTATTATAAAGGGTGTGGCAAAAGTCACATGATATATTTAGAATTAATTTATGCAAAAACTACTTGAGATAGAAACTTGGGGTAAATTGCAAACAAAAGAAAGGGTTTTGGAGTTTTTATTTAAATAGGATATCATCTAAATGTCCACCATGTTGGTTTATGCACATGCGCATTCTTTTCGTAACAGAATCCATCACTTTTCTTAGCATCTCGGGAGGAATGTTGAGAATCTCTTGAGAAATGTTCTCTTTCAAATGTTCCAAAGTACGAGGCCTATTAATGTATACTTTTGACTTTAAGTACCCCCATAAAAAGAAATCCAAAGGGGTCAAATCACAAGATCTAGGAGCACAAGGAATATCACCAAAACGTGAAATTAATCGATTTGGGAAAATTGTCTTCAAAAGTTGAATTGATTCCTTTGCTGTATGGGCTGTTGCACCATCTTGTTGAAACCACATATTCCCATCTTGAATTTGAGGTCTTGAATATTCTTCAATGAATTTTCGATATGCAGCTCCAGTTACAGTCGCAGTTTCTCCATTCTGATTTTCAAAAAAATAGGCACCAATAATCTTTTCACTTGTCATACCGCACCAGACAGTAACCTTTTGTGAGTGAAGTGGGATTTCATGCACAATTTTTGGATTTTCAGCACTCCAAGGTCTACAATTTTGTTTGTTCACATAACCGGAAAGGTGAAAATGTGTAGCTGGTTTGCACGTCTCCTTAAAGACGTTCTTGGATTTTCTTGAACATCGTCATAGACATTCTGAATAGTGATTTCAGATCGTGCTGATCTTGGTCTTCCAGAGCGTTTTCTATCGCTTACAGTGCCAAATTCGCGAAATCGCTTAACAATATTGATAATGCAGTCATATGATGGACCACTCCTAACATTGAATGTTTGCCTATAATTTCGGTGCACTGTCACAATGGATCCATTACAAGTGAAGTAAGTTTCCGCAATTATTGTACGTTGTTCTTTGGTATATGTGACCATCTTGAGGGGCATATTTCTTGCTGTAGATAACTGTACTTATATTGATTAGAACCGTATCACGAATACATGTAAAAAAACTTCAGAATTTTTTCTTTCACTTGCAATTTACTTAAAGTCTCTATCTCAAGTAGTTTTTGCATAAATTAATTCTAAATATATCATTGGACTTTTGCCACACCCTTTACATACATTCTTATTATACGCTCTGTATTATTACACTACGTTCTGCTATACAAGATGGTTTTTGGGATACTGTATACACTGACGACGTATATCGCCTGCGGCGAGTTTTAGCAATGAATACTTCTTATTCTTCTGAACTGTAGCCTTGACTCAGATTCCGTCAGCTCTGACCATGTTGCAGTTTATAGCTGTGTGTATAAAGGATGATAAAACTACAAAATATCTTACTCTACGAGTATAGCCATCAAACAAGTATGCACCATCAAACAAAACGTAAATTCATCTATGAGTGTGCTCCTTGAACTACTGATTTGGATGATTTAAGTAAATTTATTCGAATTGCTTGACCAATTTTGCTGTATTCAAACATTGGGATTTTTCCATATTTGGTAGAAGTAGAAATATAATAAGCATATATTGGGCTAATCTTGCTCTAGGGCACTGAACCGTGGCAACTGGTTGGATTTTCAGGATATAGACTTACTCAAGTACGTAAAACACTCAAGTGTCATATGACACTTTAACACTTTAACATGTCAAAAAGCTCGTAGAAATTAGTAGAACGTTTACTCTGTGCTTCGAGTTAGATCCAAGTGAAAGTCGTTGGCAAAAATTAAGGTTGAAGGCCTGAGTTTCCAGAAGTCCAGTGAAGTTAATGAGAAAACTTCTTTCTCAAACAAAAGCTTCCCTCAGGGTAATTCAGCGGATATGCACGATTCAAAATGAAGTCGAAGAACGTGAGGAAAACGTTTCTTCTTTCAATAATTTCAGATGATGTACACAATACTAATTGAGAGATGACATCAGGCAAGTTAAAACCACTGTTAAAGTTTGTTATCCCATCAGACGGAAAATTTCCCAAGCAGTGTAACAAGAAATAGCCGGAAACATAGGGAAAGTATGTCAGCTTACCTGGCGGTCATAGATAAACTTTCTGTATTAAACGTACAGAGAATGTGATGAATGGCTGATAGTGCGACATAGCATCCTACTTTCTGTGCTCTTCAAAGGCGATTTCTCCTTACGAACTCGTATCACAACATATGAGAGAGTTCAAAAATGCTGACAACATATGGATTGTTTGCATGGACGACAGTCTTGGGTTCTGAGTAAAGTCATGTGGCAATCAAAGGCTTGTAATGAATGATAGAAAATGCCTGCTGGCAGAAAAAATTAGGGTATAAATCCATGTCGATCTCAACGTCTTAAACTATGGACGTCTGTAACGTTTATAAGAAAAGGTCAACAGCAGCACTTCCGTCTTAGCTTATATGTTGCAATAAAGAAGACGAAGCCAATTTTAATGCTAAAGTAGTAAAAATTGATGAGATAGTTTGAAGAGAGTGCGGACGTGAGAGACAAAATTTTGATAAGACCCGAAACTCGAATTTGTAAACCTACATTTATTGCATGGTAATTGAAACAACTTTCTTGATATTACTGAAGAACATTTAAATTCACTCGTATATCTTTTTCAATCTTTTGTACTATCAGGATATCAAATTTGTTCATCTGCAATATCTATTCTTTACCTTCCAAAAACACATCCTGAAATATTTACCTTCTTTCGCTGTATACTCAGACATGGTGAAGAAACTAATAAATAATATCTAATGAGGTTTTACTCTCTAATTACAGAGCATTTAAACTTAGAAGATTTTGTGAACATCCAATGTTTTTTGAAATATTGTATGTTCAAATACTTTTGACTCAAGGAACCATTCACTTTGGATTCTATGCCACTGTTGGCGTATGAAATGCGTAGAGTTTGTATGCATTCGATCCAACAACGAGTCCTGCAATAACCTGTTTTAGCGTAACTGGGGGTTAGAGAGTAGAATATCTTATCCAATCAGATAATTCCTCAAAAAATTTAGGATCCATTTATTACCTTTATATGTGAAAAAATATTGTTTCTATTCATGCTTAATAGCGTTGTAATCTGAAAATATTTTCTTCGAGCTCTGTGATTGTGGAGAGTAAAATCTCTTTGTAACCAGATCACCAACGCCAATCAGTGTACATAGAACACACCACCAATAATTTTGCAAAATTAGTGTGCCTTCTGACAGGCAATGGGCATCTCTTCAGTTCGTGGCTATTCGAGGCATCAGATTGATCTGAAGATGTCTGAAATAGTCTGCCTCACTTACATCTTTGTATCTTCACCCTCACTTGTATCTTTGTTGATTGATCCATTGTTGAAAAGCCTGGCGGGGAGATCGAGAGAAGAGCTCGAAGTGCATTAGGTAAATTAAGAGTGAGAATGGTCTATTCCTTGATAACAGTACAGCACCATATGTGTACACATAAAATGAAGCTGACTTATTTTTACTCAGATCGCACAGCAATGAACAATTGTTTTGAGACTTGCTATAAAATGAGTTCAAACCCCTCATTTTTTCGTAATTATTCATTTGAATAGATAAATATGCACGAAAGTGTAGTGGCATTTATCGGTGATAATGATGCACTTTACTTTTTATCAAACTTATTGAAATCATATGTAATATTTCTTTGATTAATTCAAAGAATCAACGTGCCTAAGGATACAAGAGAATGGCTAATTTCTGAAACCTCGGTTGAAGTAGACCGTTGAAGTAGACGTACATAAATAGCTGGCGAAATTCTGGGGAAACTGAAATGCTCATACAACTTAGCAGTAATTTAAAGTACCTACATTTTCTGAATACATTCACGGTTACAGCAATATTGGGTAAATTGCAGTCTCTGTAAAGTAGTTTTAAGAACTAGTATTATTAAATACACAAATTCTCAGTAGGTTTGATGATTGTACTGCTCGATTCCACTTCGTACATAGAATCGAATTACTATCAAAACAATTTGGAAGAAATTATTAAGGGGTCGGTCTAACATTTACAATACAATTAAGTAATGAATTATGTATATTTCTTCTTCTAAAAAGTTACGTATAAATTAAACAATTTAATTATTTATTTCATTTTATTTATGTGGTTATTTTTTATGGGGTTATCTTGTTGCCCAATACCTTCTATGTTATGTGACAGTTAATTGTTAATAAAGCTATTATATACAACGACAACCTCCACATCTGCGCGCGAAACACGGCACAAACACGCGAGACACGTTCAGTGAGCTTCAGGCAGGAATTAACCTAGACTCCCCGCTCGGTCATAGCCGCTGCCCGTAAGCTTTTCAAACTACTTTATGTCATTTTCTCGACAGTTTTCCCAATTTAATTCCTGCTTTCTAAGAATAACTGATTAGATAGATATATTTCGAGTAAAAAGTGAATAAAACTTCATTCATGTTTAATTATTTCAAACTGATTATTGAATACACCCTTCTCTATAAAAAACACCGTTGATGCATTCTCTTTTGTTTGAGGAGTCCAGGTCTCATGCATTCAGGGTGAAGCCATGTGGAAGGTAAAGTTATAACCTCGGAACTTAGTGTTTATACCCGACGGAATTCCTGTGTTGGAGTTTGGATTGATCTGTCCAACACGACGTTCCATCGTTCTGGATCCCACAGGCAGCCACGCTTCGTTTTTGATTGGGTCCTTGGATCGCTCAACCACTCTGACATTACAGCGATAAACGAAGTGACCTGTTAAGAGTCCGTCGAATAGACAGGGGGTGAGCTATAAAATGCGTGAATGCTAGCACAGCGAAAGTTTGAATGTTTTACTATAGTTGATTTGAAACAGTTTGAATTAAATAAAAATCGATTTTGAACAGACAGTTTATTGTGAGTCTGTTGATTGTTGGGAAGTATCAAGTTGCGTAAAGACAAAATATTGCTAAATATCAGGCTGTAGAGGCAAAATACCAACCGCTATGAAACAATGGATTGTTTTGAAGTAATAGGGTATAATATACAACCTGCTATGAAAAAATATCTTTTATAAAAGGAGGTATCCATTGAAAAGAAGCTGTAGTTGCAACATAAAAATATTGTTTCTATTCATGCTTAATAGCATTGTAATCTGAAAATATTTTCTTCGCGCACAGGGACTGTAGAGAGTAAAATCTGTTTGTAACCAGATCACCAACGGCAATGGGTGTAGATAGAACACACCACTAATAATTTTACAGAATTAGTGTACCTTCTGACAGACAATGAGCTTCTCTTCAGTTCGTGGCTATTCAAGGCATCAAATTGATCTGATGACGTCTGAAATAGTCTGCCTCACTGAGCCACGTTCCTGAGGAGAGTCTTCGAGTCGCCGTCGCTGCTGCTCACGGAGGCTCACGCTCCGTTAGCGCTTCATCTGCTACGCCTGGTTCTGCCATGTAGATTTTTATGATAAAAACGAGGGCTGCGTTTACAAAAACACAGAGGTAGCATGCGGCAAAAGTGAAAGTTGACTGAATAGAGTGAAAAAAGGTGAGCAGGTCGTACTCATTGTCATGGTTCAGCGTAAAGTTGAGGTCGACGTGAAGGGCAGCCGTTGTTTACTTGTCTTGTGGTATTGCTTCACGCGCTCTGCTTGGTTTGGACGTAACGGACTGAAATTCAGAATTCAATTGAATTCAAATTTCAATAGGAGGACACGCAGATGTAACGACAGATAATCTAAATAGTTTTAATATTCAGAGTGATAAATTTTTCTTATCAATTGGAGCATTGTCGACATTTAGAAAAGATGTAAGGCTAGAGTACATAAATTTAAGACATATGCTATACAAAACTCGAACACTGAACCACCTGTTATGTATACTCTCTGCGTAGCCTGTCAGTTATTGTTGAGTCTTGAGGTTTGATTGTGAATATCTTAAGAAATTGTGCCGCTTCTGAGACTTTCATATTTGCTTTTGTGAAGGCTGTTTTCAATTTAGACTTTACAGTCTTCAATTAATCTGCTGACTCATGTTCCCTTCTTTCTGATCTGTGGCCTTTCTGCCTATAGAGATGTAACGAACTAATTTACGGACCCAATAAAAAAAGACGCATAGTCTTAAAAAATAGTAGACTAGTTCGTAAAGAGAGGGAAGAAATCCAGAATTTTATTGACTTAAACATTGTGTAGTAGGACAAGGCCAACGTTGACAAATAAGTAGTCGTGTCGTGTCATTATTCTCACGTCAACCGCCATCTGTCGATGCAGAACCTGAGAAGACCTCACGCTTGTACTCGGTCACGGTTCTTTGAGTGAATTGCTGCAATTAGCCACGCAAACTTTTTCCGTCAGACCGGCACTTGCTGTGTATGTGTGCAATGAATTATACCGAGCTTCAGGCATGGAAATATCATATTACTGAAGCTTCTGCCAGAGAACAACCATAAAGGTAAAATTCAAGTATCAAATACGTTATTTCTTCAATGCGTTTTTCAGAGACTTTTGTTTCAGATCGTATCGGTTTGTCGAAGCGTGAACTGTTATTATATCCAGATCTGCTATTCACGTACTACATACAAACAGCGCAGTATGAGCTCGTACGATTGTTTGTTAGCTCAGTGTCCTGAATGCAAAGCTTCAGACAAACTGATCACACGATCAAACCCCAATGACAAACCCCCACCACTCAATACATGTGCGCAGAGCGCTCATTTCTATTCCCCTCCTAATATCCCGTCCGTTTCACCTCTTTACTTAGGTACACCCTGTGCCAAACTCTCTCTCAAATCTTTTCTATTGGTACCGACCGACCGACCGCTGTATACAGCTTGTCAGCGTTACGAGCACCGAAAATTGGCTGAATAGAAAATTTTTAGCTTGAGGTAAAAATAAATACACCATCAAAAAGAGGATAAGACTACGCAAAATTATAAATCTATGTATCAGTACACACCTAATTCTGAAAATTCATAAGCCTGAAAAAGTTCTGAAGGATTTCTATGCTTGATTCCCGCTACTCTAATTGAAGTGTTGCCTCGTGATAGACAAGATATGTTCTCTTTACAAGATATTCATTGTGAATAGCCGCGGGAAAATTTTCCTCTAATGCATAACTAATCATGCACACATACATATCTGATGTATCATGAATAGATAAAAATTATTTGTGCAGTTTTTATTACTTTTCGGTTAGTGTATGTATTGGTTTTTTCTACGATTGAAACTGTTCGAGTCGTCAGTTTTTTGTTCCGGACCCCTAACGCTGGGTGCCGAGTGCTGGAATGCATGTACTGGGACACCCTGTACATGCAACTCAGTAAACGATGAAAAAAATTCATTTTTCATTCTGAGAATTATACACAGGTAAATATTTTTTAGCTTAGCAGAGATGTTCCACACTGGCATGTAATGGTAATAAATACTAGTATATTCAAATCGGTAGCCCTGAGGGCCGTTCACTGACAAATACACACCGCTCACAAAACTTATCACAAATCTAGCTTTGAACACTCGAATGACCGATCATGCGAATGTTTGATAAACCATATGATAAGTTCTGTCATGTGATAGCAATTTTGGTTCTTGAATGCCACAGTCTATTGAAGAGATCGATGTTTGATAGCTCATAAATAAGATGAATGCATCATAAATAAAGCAACATGATAAGAATCACAACTACGGGTTGAAAAACAAAGCACGTCCTCCACACAGAAAAAATCGTGAGATTTTGAAATTTCAGTCAATTCATTTTGTTATTCAGAGAATATATCCTCCAAAATTTGCCAAAATGTTAGCTCAATTGACATGTCACTAATTCTAATGCGTGCTCCATTGCTACGTTTGTTACACGTTACAAAGGTTTTTAATAAATGTAAATGAAACTATGAATATTATGAATAATACGTGGATTTGGGGAGTAAACGAGCCAGTGAAGATTTAAATAATGAGTATTCTACTGCTAAGTTATTCAGTATTTAATCAAACGAATAAATTCCCTGAAAGCAAATTTTTCGCTTTTATCTAAGTTAGAAAATAGGTTTGTAAAATAACAACAAAAACTCCTTTTTTCCTGCTGAATACTTTCCAAATGCTCAAATTAACAATATTTCATCAACACTTTAGTTGTTTTCGCCATCACATCTCCTGCAGCCAGACTCAAGATGCGGTTCACTTCTCTCAGAGGTGGCATCAGTAACCTCAATTATCTGATTGACATTTAAAACTTGACCTACCGTACCGAGTCTGCTGAGATTAGATGTTGAAACTGGGACGTTAATTTTAAATAAATTAGAATATCAAAACGATTGCTAGTAAGTACTTAAGTGTTTTCTTTTAATTTGACAGCACATCATAAGTGATTTAAATTTAAAAATGTTCTCTTATTAGACCATATTCTACTTCTGTCTAACTGTATAGTGTATAGAAATAATTTACTCTACGTAAAATTAACTCATATTAAAATTTCATGGGACTTGGAAGACCCAGTATCGCCAAAATAATAAAATTCGAAGGCATAAACGAAGCTTAAAATAAGAAACCAGAGATACGATTCTAGGAACACGTGCTGTGGCGATACCAATAAAATGATATAATTCAACTCTAATTCTTTAGGCATGTCAAGGAAACTTGAAAGCGACTTTTGAATATAAATCACATGCTTGCTCTGTCATAGAGTCCCTTGATGAAGTCGACCAGTGAGCCAAAGAGAGAAATTAAAAAAGGTGTGCGAACTCCGAGTCGATGATTGTGCAAATTGTCCACTGGCGATACTTTAGTCAAGCCAGGGTCTCCAAGAGCCAGTTTTTATTGCCGCGTTTTCAAGATGTGATTTTCCAACTGTGAATAGGAACATTGTTCATGATCTATGAAAACCATTGACGATCTATCTGTACATACTTTAGTAGGTGAAATTTTTTTTAGTATTTACTATCAGCCGTAATCAGCTATGTAAGAGCATTTGCAGTACAAATGAGGTTAACAGGAAGCATGTTTCTTTACTTGAAATTTATTTATATATTTTAAGGATAAAGCCTAATACATTCTTACTTAACTAACGCTCAATCAAAACTCTACGAGGTCCTAGGCTGTAATGTTGTATTTCTTGCAAGTACACTGTTGGTGCAGGTGTGCGTGGTGGGACTTGTGCTGGGTCTAGTCCGGCCGGTTGCTGCCTACTCCATTCTTCCGTTACACCGCACGTCCCTGTTGGCTCCTGACAACCACAACGAAATCTTCTTCAATTTCGGTCATCCTCTCCACGGAGTCTCACCCATCGAGTATGAGAAGTCATCCAAATTTTCACGCATAACAAATTACGCAGGTTTTATGAAAATATCAACCTAGATTGTTGCGTTGACTTCTTTCATCGCTGAAAGTTCATGATCATGAAGCTCATCATGTTACTCGTTACTCCAATTACAAACTGAGTGCTGCAGCCTCAAGTGCATTAAGTTTGACTCCTGAATGAACTTAATTCTAACTAGGCACCATAATAAATTCTCGGTTAAATTCTCACATTCAATTTAGGAGAACGTACTTTAACAAGCTATTTAGTAATAAAGTGAAGACAGCATATACATAGATATCGTTTGTTTCGTGTTCAAAGGTTTTCGCTATCAGTCACAAGCTATATGAAAGAAATTTAGTTCGAAACCAATTTGTGTCTGAGAGCATTTGCACAACTGATTATATTCTTAAAAACGACAATCACAGAAAATTTTGTTCCTTTCCTAATGCAAATTTCTAAAATTATTTCAAGTGAATACTGTTATAGAATAAATGCCTCATTTGTCCATAGAATAAAAATGGAATGTCAATGAAATGCTTCGGCACTGCAGAAATGAAAAATTGACAATAAATATTGCTTGGTTTTTTAATTTGCATCTTTTTTCTTAGGGCTCCTGGAGAAAATCTTTCAATTCATACTAATTAAGTTGAATGGGCTAAAGTTATTCTTGCCTTTAGGGGACATTATGAGGGAAAGTGATATATACTAAGGCCACGTGTTTGCCTGTCATTATTGTTATCAACAGCGCGTACAGCACGCAGGTAGCATTCCTGTCCAACCTATTAAACAAAGGGGAAGTGCTTCCTCGACTGTCAGTGCGGCGATAAACCACTCTCACGTGCTTATTAGTTGTAATAACAATTACATAGTTGAAGCCTGAAAGTCTTCTCGACCGTGATGCGACAATTGTAATGTATTTTTTATACCGGCTCGAGTCGCATGACACTTGTGCTTTTTCTATGCATCTTGTCTGCTGCCAAAGAATAGAGTAAAAATATTTATATATACAGGCAAATACTCGTATATCTGGCCTATAAGTAAAGTCAAATAAACTGTGCATAATTATTTCTTTAACTCCCTTCAGGTAGGGATTTGAAATTTGATTCACTTAGATACAGATTATGTATGCATTTTTCTAATATTTTAAGCCGAGGCTTGCATTCAACTACAAATATTGGCCAAGATCTTCCAGCAAAAACCAACGCAAGAGATGTTGAATTTTTCTATATTTTCTTCATGTGGTTCTTTGTATTTTCGATATAATTTACATTCCAGGACGGTTATTTTTAAGCCATGTTAAAAAATGTAATTTATTATTTTTATTTAATCCAATAGTGTTAATTACCAGAAATCGAGAAAAAATACGAGAGCTTAACCTCTTACCAGTCATCAGTACCTAACAACATAGGAGTTGGAGTCGGAGCTGAACTTTAAAAAATCTAAGAGTCAGAGTCGAAGACCTCTTCTCCACACGCAGGATATTGTTATTTTCGAAGCGTTTTTACTGAAACCTTGGTCGAACATAATGGTGAGCTCATAGATGAAATTTTGCTTATTAAATTTAACCATTCTCTGCAGAGATAATTGTCACGAATTGAAAACTTTTCATGTCACTATTTCAACTGAATTACTGGACTTTGCCTGTTTTTTTTTCATAGAGCAACTGTTCTTTTACAATCCGGAGCCTTACTTTTATCCCAACACATCAGACAGACTTATTGGCCAAGTGCTGCTTTGTCTATTTTCTTTTGTGGAAAACAGAGGTACATTTATGACGACTACTTCAAGTGTCATGATCGATGCTTCTTTTCACGTGTAAAACTACTTTGGTAATGATAGCGTGTCATATTGAGCATAGACAACATCATGTTCATTTGTCAAAATTTCATCTGAGAATACTGAACAAAGTGATTTTCTTTGTTTCACTATATTCAGATTTTTCAGTGTGTCACGAACTTTTTGAATTCGAAGTGTGTTTGAGTATCTAAATACCCAAGTAGAAATCTTCGTTTTAAATTTAAATTATAATGTTTCCAATTGCTCTGTCTTTCAACTGAAACTGTTGAAGCCGTTAACCAATATAACACATCGGACCCACTGACCTTTTTTTATGCTTTTATGTTATTATATCAGTTAAATGTACAGGTGCTGCAAAGTTAATAATTTGTCTCTCAGGCCTTCGGTATCGAGCAATGATAAAGATGACGATCTACCAGATGCGCGGCGAGCAGCCAGGTTCGCGCTGCAGCTTCAACAGCTTGAGACCGTCAACAAAGACGGGCACGATGAGTTCATTGGTGAGATGGTCATTCACTGAGATATGCTAGCCACGAAAATTTTTGCCATTCTCCATATTCAAATTGATATATTCGTTAAAATCTCAGTTTTCGAATTACATACGAGCACATTCTGACTAAAACATAGTTTACACGGACTTCCTGTACTGCATTGTGATGTAGAAAGGAGTTGGACGTTCTGTTCGTTAGCAGACGGAAGTTTGTTCGGTCCACTAATATGTGGCCAGTCAGAGCTGTAGCGAGGACAAGCCTATTCTGCTTAGGAATTCTAGCTAGACAGACTCCAGAACAGGCAGAGTTTCGAAGTCAGCAGTGGAAGGTTAACTTAGACTTACGAGATGAATTCTACTACAAGTTCAAACTGGTGACTGTGTGACCAGTGTCAGGAAGTTCTTAGGTGTTAATAATTTTAAGTTGAGTGTCATTTCATGCCTAAAAATCTTTTAATTTGTTTTATAGTTCATCGAATGTCTCTCAAAATATGATTATTGCAAGTTGGGTTGTTTCTAAACACTTTTTCTTTTACATTCTTTTACATTTAAACACACTTTTTCTTGCGTTCAAATTAATGAGATGTAATGTCGGTGAGAAAACAACTACAGTAAAGGTCTTCCAAAATACACTGACTAATAGGGCTAAAAAATTGCACAACACAATTTTCACCTTAGAGTACTTAATCCGTTCATCCCCATACAAGAAAACTCGACTTCAAATGAAAACCTTTTCCCATTTCCTGAACTCTCAATAGAATAAAATATTGTACCTCAAATGTTCGTGAGTAAAATATATTCATGAATGTATTGCACAATAAAGGGAAAGTATACGAAAGTGCCGTACGGATTATTCACAGTCGACCTTCTAATAGAGTTATATGACATGAACGGACAATTGTCATCCTTGGTTAGCGTGAGTTGCCCTGACTGGGCTTCAGAGCACACAAAACACGTTGCCCTGACTGGGCTTTAGAGCACACAAAACACGTTGCTCTGACTGGGCTTCAGAGCACACAAAGTACGTTGCCCTGACTGGGCTTCAGAGCACACAGAGTAAATTTCCTTACTTTTCTGTCATTGTTTGAACTGCAGCGGCAGGGTACAAAGAGGGAGCTGGGGGCGCGCCGAAGGCTACGCACTCTCCGCAGCACCACGGCCTCACCCCGTCACTGTCTGCCTCCTTACCTGCCTCTCATCACCACCAGCTCCTCTCTACTGGCGTCGGCGACTCCTTCGCTTCCGTGCATCACGGTACGCTACTCTCAACAGCATGTCACAGATGTAGTACGTGCTGCTTGGGACGCTGGTTTCTCTTTCACTCTCCTAGCGCAATGAAGTGAGAAGTTAGTATTACAGGAAGATGACGTTGCTTATGGTTCTGAACAGCAATTAGCTCTCACAATATAACAGCCCAAGGTTATTATGTTCATATCACTCAAAGATCATCATATGCTTGTATGATTTTTATTCTTTGCTTATTTTAATAACAATAATATTCACATATTTGAATTTCAAAATACAGTGGCCTCACGTTTTCAAGCCATGTCACAAAAATAGAGGGCTTACCATTTTTATAATCTTTTATCTGCACTGATTTACCGGTAACAGGAAAGCTCCTGGAATCCATAGTTGTAACATTTTATCGTTCATTAATTTTTCCTTTAAACAATTGCACGACGAGTTCGTGGTTGTTTAATTGCTCTTTCCTTCAGTCACAATGAAGAAGCAATTGCACGAATCCAAAATACATCCGTGAAAAATTAGTTCATGCGCAACAAATTCCTTCGCCATTCAGTGGAAGTTGCTTTTTGTACTGATTTATCAAGAATTTTGAAATCATTCAATTGTCTTTGAGCAAACCACCAGCGCCATAACAAATCCTTCCTTTACTTTCACATGATAAGATTGTACCAGAGTGAGAACATGAGTGCACAATCACATTAAATCATTTTAGAATTGAGGGCTCTGGCGCAAAATTATTTATTGCGGATAAAATGAATGAGCATTCCGTTTACCTGAGGGCTTTATTTCATTTACTAAAAAACATTTTGATTTCCATACGAACGTTAAGCGATAATTTTTATGACATTATTTTTGAATCGAGGGGTAATTTCTATCAACTCGTTCATTAATGGCTCAAAATTACAGACTTAAGGGGAAATATGAGGCAATACTGGAAATATGTTTTCATGAAAGCGAATACGCAACTCCGAGAATAAGGTCAGTCGACAGCCTGGCAAAGTTCAATACACGCTTGGGCAACAATCTCCTATAAAATGTTTATCTGGTCTGCAGTTATGGTTGCCTTGGACTACATTGGTCCATGACCATTTGCTTTCAATATGAACACCCTGCACGACATTCTCGTCACAAGCAATTGTCACAGATACTTCATAAAATGTTCCCTGTTAAATGCTTTTTTATCTAATCTGAAAAAATATTCCTTTCCGAAGCTTCGTGCGTGCCGAGTTGAATAAATAAATTAGTGATTGATTTATATTAACATGCAAATTTATTCTGATGGAGGCGACTGGAAGAGCAGAATCCATCTCTGAGGAGCTGTAGCTGATGAGACGTAATATGTGTGTGTTAGTTTCTTTCATTGGTTGTCTATACTGAAACTATAACTCACACATCGTTGCGAATTCTAGCAGACCTCTAAAAATCAATATTTCTATGATGGAATAAAGATATACAAGGAATCGCTGTTTTAAATAAATAAAAAGCGTATTTTTTCTAATTAAGAAATGCTAACTAACTAGCAAGATAATTAAAGTGTCCACTGGTAAACATAACTCAATTCAATTAGTCATAGCCTTTCACAATGGAGTGTTCTAATGTAAAGCATGTTTGACAATAAAAGTGGCTGTGCAACAGAATAAACTGTTTGTAATTTGTGTGCATCATAATGTATACACATAGAAACACACAATGAATTTGTGCCATTAAATACAATGTAAGTGAATGGATATTAAAACATGTACGTTCTAACCGTCTAGTGTCTCAATATACATATGTATACAAATAAACCTTTTATGCCTCAAATTTGTAGAAATATATTCATTTTTGACTATGAATGAAAATAAGTATTGCATGAATTGCTCGTAATATTAGATACACGTGTGACAAGTAAATGTACTTAAGTGCATTTATTTGCAACTTGAGCGCATGAATACACGAGATGCTGACTCATTGTCCTCCTGTTGCAGAGCTGGATGCAGAATTTGACCTTCACGACGGCAGCGACTTCTTTGACTCGAACCCCTGGCACTAGCTTGTCCCTCCGAGTGGCTGGTCGTAGTTCTTCTTGGCCTTGCACATCACAATTTCCTTGATACTTCTAACTACTTTTTATGCAGCAAAAACTCTGTAATCCAAATCTTCTAAAAACTCTGCAGATCGTGAAACTTCTACCAAGAGTTAGGAACTTAATTATTCCATCGACTCATTTCAGGTGTATAAAACAGTGCTGAGGTACGAGAAGCTGCAGTATATTCGAAGTTATTATAAGGATTCATCTTAAGAGTTAAGAAGTTAAAATTCAATCACAATTTACGTTTGTAACTACGTGCATAAAAATACTACACAAGTTTTCACAAGACGTCTATATGCGGTGCCACTGTTGTCTCTTGTTTCCAACACTTTCATTGTTCAACATATCTACTCACATTTTCATTACTTAACATCAAAAATACTCATTTAAATCAAGTACATCAGCCCTCATCTTGACGCACCATACAGCAGGATGAAAGGTACTTAATTGATTGTTGAGAACAGCCAGCTCAGAAATTCAGAAATATCATTGCTTTTTCTATCTCTGTGATGCATCGTTTAGCAGGCTCTATTAGTGACGACATGGTGTGTCAAGTGAATCTTCAGCAGCCCTGCAGACTTCTGCACTCCGAGATGTCAACACCTCAGACAAGTTTCCATGTTAGTCGACGCACAGAGCTCACGTGGAGATTAGGAGCAACCTTGTGTTCAGTTTTCATGCCAGAAATTTGTGAAATTGCCCCGCATACTGCAGTTCAAATTATTTTGCTCAAAATATTTATGAAACATGTGTTATTAAATTTACTTTCAATTTCGAGAGCATGCTGTAGAATAATAGCGCAGTAGTTTCATGACGTTTTTTAATTCCTCAGAAAACACTTTCAGTCATTCAGCTCGTCGTTCTACAGTAACTGCTAATCGAAAACTCAAGCTGAACTGCATTGCAGCTACTCACACCAAGCATTTTCAAACATACAGTAATTTATTTCCTGTCACAGCATCATCTTGAGTTCTAATAATGCCTCAGTTCCTAGCTAACTCTTTTCTAAGTTAAACCGTAATTTAATCTTGCTCTGCTCTTGTCACGTAATGAGACTTGGGGAGCAACCCAAGAATGGGCCAAACGGCTCGTTTCTATTGACTTATTCTATTCTATTCTAACCCATATCCTAATATTTACAAAACCTGCTTTTGATCATTCTCTCATTTTTCAACTAAGTTTCCAGAGACTTATTAGTACGAACGGAAGCTCGTTAATGCAAGGCAGTGATTTCATATGATTGTTGATCATCCTGGAAGGGCGATACATTTCCGGTGGCCGACAATTCTATTTCATCTATACATATTCATCTTGCTAAGCTGTTACCCAGTCTCTGGTAACCATAATTGGAAAAAAATGTTTATTTCAGTTATTTTTATCATATATGTACGTATGCAATTCACAGTAGTTCATCCTATCAAGTACATATGTAGTTTCAATAAATTATGATAGTTATAAGTTTTTTTGTCATTTTTAAATCATACCGTGAAATATTTCTGAACATCCCTCGAGAAGTTAATCCTTAAATCGCTTTGTACCTTTCTAAATACGTGAAAAGGGGTTTTTGGTTCTTAGTTCTGTAGTCATTTCTCTACTATAGTCATAGAACTTTTTCTGCTTCATGATTTGCTCAAATGTCAATCGTTGTTTGCTCCTTCAACTTGTTTTGTAAACTTCGATGTTCTATACATGAAGATTACGATCTGCTTTCTGCATTTAAAAAAAGCAACCTATACCCCTTAGAAGTAAGTGATCTTGAACGATAAAATTTAAAATCTGTATTACAATGTTTGTCCCAAATATGTAGTTACTCCCATACTCGTATGTGGAACATCTTTCTAGTAATTAGCAATCTTATCTTACTGTTTTAATGTGTGATTGTAAGATATTTGTGTATAATTGGTACTACGTTGTCCAACATTTAAAACTATGAATGAAAAGTGGTGTGACTTCTATGATTAAAAAGTTAATCAGCCGCTTTATACGTTCAATTTTCACACTTTTAAGACGTGCACTGGTCTGAAGATAACTTACATGCATGGTCATGGTCTCGTCATTTCCCTGCTCCTGTTTTGTGCCCAGGTTGATGCCTCCAAAATGCTTGGAGATAAGATCAAAACCATATGTAGGCTAGGTAAAGTTAAGAATTAGGCTTCTAAGTTAACAAACAAGCTCGTTTGAGTTCCTGGAGAAATATACAGTTAGCGATGAAATTATTCGTACCCTCACCAGTGTTCAAGACTTTTAGTAATTACTTAGAATTTAAAACTCTGTTTTCATAACGAACGATTCAATTGAACAAATTTAATCAGAACATCATGTAAAAAATGAATTTATGAAAATATTCGTACAGCTAGACCAAGGGAACATAACAAGAATGTAAACAATTAATAGCATAACCTTTTATCATGTTTGCGCTGGGAAATTATTCTATTCATCAATGGCTAACTTCTCTTATTTTTGAAGGGTTTTCTAAGCTAGACAATGTATTGAACTTTCAATTCTTGCCATAAATTTTCAAGTGGATTCAAGTCAAAACTCATCGAAGGCCATAGCAAAACTTTATTTTTTTGAGCCATGCAGTCATGGATTTCGACGCATGTTTGGGATCAATATCTCGCTAGAATTTAAACTGCCGGCTGAGTCCAAGATATTGCGCCGATAATTTGACGTTTTCATTTAAAACCTTGATGTAGTCGAATTTATCATTAATAAAAAATTACATTTCATTATTAAATGAAAAATTACATTTCATCGTTCAATGAAAAATCACATTCCATAATTAGATGAAATTTTATTAGATTAGATTTTATCACTCCTTTCATTGTAACCAAAGTACCAGTCTGACTTGAAATAAAAAGTCTGGAAAAATCACATAACCACTTCCATGTTCAAGTGTTGGCACTGTGCTCTTGAAGAGAAAAGCGTCATCTGCTTGGCTCCAAATCTTGTTAAAATTCGTCGTTTTGAGGACTAAGTTTTTTGTTATTCCTTTTCATGTACTTAATAATATGTATATAAAGAGTCTGGAATCATATGAGCATTAAATTCTAAGAAATGACTAAAAGTGTGAAGCATTCAAGAGTATACGAATAATTTCGTCGTCAAATGTATGCCGAAATTAAGCACTGCATCACTGCATCTTAAATTATAAGACTCGTGATAAGTAAATGGTGACTTTGATGTGAAATAAACACTACTTGATACTATATACCGTATCATCAATCAAAAAGTTACATGGAGTGTCCATAACTTCACTGTGTGACCTCATCACCAGCCTTCACCAGCCAGGTCGAATCCCTGCGTGAGCCAAAGTGCTGGGCTGCGTCTCCAGTGACCGCCTGCAGCTTCCTTGACAATGTCCCATCCTGCTGCTAGGTCTTGCTAGTGTCGTCACCGCAGCTACAAAGTGACAGCAATGCGACATCTATATAATTTCTGCCCGAAAAGTCTTAAAAGCCCGCTAAACGAATGGGGAAGAGTATGAGGCAAACTCCTAAGGGGAAATCATAATGATTGTATAAACGTGTTGACTGGCACGCCAACTATAGTTTTTGACGGGGAAGTTTTCAATGAGGCTGCGTCAACAATATCTGTTGACAGCTAATTGTTCATTTCCACAGTTGGTGGGAATCCTTCGAAAAATTCAACAGCTGACTAGTACATTTACATTGAAGAGGAAAATGTGAAACAAGAATCGCCTCAGAAATATAAGCGCGATTTGTATTAGAATAACTAGGATTAACTAGGACTAGGAATAACTTCGTTAGAAAATAACTAGGGTGATACTGGTGATGATGATGATAGTATGATTTCTGTGCCTCCTTTTGCTTACATTAGAAAAGTTTTCATCAGCGTATTCTTTCGAGCTGAGCATGCTGTTAGATTTTTTATTTGAATTCGCTAGAAAATTATAATTCGATTTTTTATCATCAAGGGAATAACTAAAGTTATTCTTTTGTTCGATTTCAGCATTTGCAGGTATTGAGATGTCTGCATAGGATAGCAAAACATCCACCAGTTCGTTTCACCTACGCTGATGGCAACACTGTAGGCAATGAGTGCTGTTTAGTAGATAGCAAAGCCAAGACTGTAGGCAGTGAGTATTCCATAGTAAATAGTGACGCCAGCACTGTCGGCAGTGAGTGCAGCTTAATAGATAGTAACTCCAACACTGTAGGCAGTGAGTGCAGCTTAATAGATAGTAACTCCAACACTGTAGGCAGAGTGCAGCTTAATAGATAGTAACGCCAACACTGTAGGCAGTGACTGTTGCTTAGTAGATAGTAGCGTCAACATTGTAGGCAGGGACTGTTGCTTAGTAGATAGTAACGCCAACAGTGTACGCCGTGAGAGCAACACCGAGAGCAGTGATGGCAACTGTGGTGGCAGCGGGGACAACTGTTGTGGCAGCGAGAGTAACACGAGACAACAAGGACGACACCGTAGACAGTGAGGGCAACACTGTAGGTAACGAGGGCGACTGTAGGTGAGGGGACAGAGTGGGAGGAGAGAGTGCAGCAGCTCTGGGGGCGGCGGCCCTGTGAGAGCATTGGACAGTCTGCAGACTCCGGGTGAGGTTCTCGCTATGCGTCCTCCGCTGGATGCAGGCTTTTCTTTTGTTTCATAGACCGTGTTAACTATACAGAACAATGTACTGAAGAACTATAAGTGACAATAAACACTACCAATTCCTCATAACAAAGCACTTCATAATATAAGTGCAAGGAGAACTACAGTGATAATAGTTTGGTTTGAAGAGTTAAGTCCTCTTTATGTTACGCGGCAGGTGCAAGAGAGGAACTGTGAGAGTGGGGAGTTTGTTCCTACGCTTTCTTTCCTTCTGACGTCATAACTTACGTGTCTAGTATGGGAAATTATGCAATGAAACGCATTATCATATTTTCATTAAAAAAGTTCCATGAATTGAAATCGTAAACACTGACATTTGTTTATATCAGGGCACGTGACAGAACAAGTTATAGTCCACAGTGATGACACAGGGAATATCGAGATGTGTAATTCTCCTGACACACGGCAGGAGGATTTATCGATTTCGAATCAAAGCTGTTAGAGCAAAAAGATTTCTTGCATGCCATACGGTAACACGAATAAATCAGCAGCTATTTAACTCCGCTAAATGAAGAGTTAACTTTTTTTGCGAAAGGGTTTACTTATATTTCACATGAGTAAATTGAAAAGGAATTATTATGGACCTAATTTCGGTTCATTTTCGTAATTGGAGCGTACAGTTCTGCCAGAAGTGCATTAGAAGTACTGTAGTGTTGATGCTGTACCCTAAACTGAAGAAAATTCATTGAGAAAAACAATTGAGAATAGGTGGTTCAATAGTTAATTAATATTTTAAAATAATTGAAAATTATATCAGAGCTCCAATATTAAAATAGCATCAATCAATTAAACTAGTTTAGCTCCGAAAAAATATATTAATGTCAATATTATGTTCATTGAAGAAATATCAGATTTGCATGTCATAGTTCAAACTTCAATTCGTTTAATATGCAAAACGCATCATCTTTTATACAAGTGATGAAGCAAAGTCATTTCTGTGACTTCCAGAAGTAAAATTATTTACTATTCTAGCAAAGCATAATTTTGTGACCGTTTAGAAGTTTATGGAAAATTTCTTGAAGCGACGCTTGTTTATAAAGTTAGAAAACTAGCCAAATTGAAGAGTGTGAGACTTTGGAAACCTGAAATAATTAGGTGAACTTAATACACAACCCGCTGTTTCTGCCTTGCATGTTTTCTCTCCAGCCAGTATCGCCAACTCAGACTTATTGAGCTTGGGATTAAAATTTTTCTGAGTATCGGAAAAATATGAAATGCCTAGGAATTGTAGAAAAAATATCTCTACTCTGACACGTGAGTAAATTCATATGACTCTACAGAGCATCTCAAGTCTTCATTTTATTCGAAATTATCCTGTTTAAAAGATATTCCTCACACCATATAACCGTGAACAACTCTGGTTGCTATTTAGTGAGTTATTTTCCGTCCAATACGACTAAAGGTAAATCAACTCACACTAACAAGCTCGAAATTCTATGCAATAATTATAATCACTAATCTAATAAAATGTCCGAGATATTTACGAAGCCTATCAAAGCTGGAGAATTTATGGACTTTCATTTTTTCTTGAGGCTTCACTGCGTTAGTTTCTGGTTGTTGAGCACCGAATCAGAATAATGACCCTAACTCCCTTTGTCTTAACGTTCTTGCAAACTATGTGGTTGTGTGTTGTAAACTACTTAGCTGTAGTATCTCTCTGTCTAGAACAACACAATCTGACGCACAGGCGAAGACTTCCATCACCGTGGAACAGAGAAGCCTCGTGTACATCAACTAGGCCACTAAAATTCACACGCAGCGAAGAATTAAAAGCATTGATTGGATAATATAGATTTATCTTGAGGACAAACATATTTTCTACTTCTTGAATTATTTTCAAGCTTTAGATTTATCACTTAATTTCAGTTAGGAAAGCCATATACTCTGGTTATCTGATTTCAAATTGTATTTCATTTATCTCATATATATTTCTTCCTCCTAACTCTTGAGCCTGATAGCTTCCTTACAAAACCGTACCCGCTCATAATACTCCCTTCACCAACTTCCTCTCTAGAGAAGATTGCTAATCACCTCTGGCGTGATTAGGAAACCTTTCAATTCAGCAAGGAAATTAAAATTTATTTCTTTTATGTTATAGGAAATTTCTCGTTAAAAAATTCTATGAAGGAGAACACATACACACAGATTCTGTGTACTTCTTTCTCGTAGCTCCTCGTCTTTTTTTAACACTACGGCGAATAGCAACATTCACTTGAGCCCCAATAGATTAATCTTCAGAACATACTATCCACCAGGAAGCCTGAATCACCACCTAGCACCACCAGGGCCACCACTTTTTTAAAAAAGGGTTTATTGAAGCAAGCGCGCAAGATTTCGTGCTGGCTTTGACTCATGCGTAAGAAGAGTAGGTAAAAGAACTTTCTTAAAATGGGAAATTTTAATGCGGTTTCTTTCATTTATTCTTTCATGCATTGGTAGTACTCATCAATACAAACTCTTGACAGGCTATTATATGAACTTCCGTAACTGATAATAGGTTTTTAGACCTACAAAACACTTTTAGAAGTTGGATTTTTTCTAGGCAGAGCCCCGTCATGCAGTAGGGTGTTGCAAAGTATGGCGTTACATCTGTACGTAATCAGTATTCAGAGAAAGATAAAGATCTACTGTACAGAAAAAAACTAATTATAATGCTTATAATCAACTACTGAATACCAATAAGAAAAATATCAAATGCTTTCTCGGTCAGTTACCTTACTGTTCTTTGGAAATTTCACTCTGGTCCTATCTTCTTTTTGGTTTATGTATGAACGAGGCCAACTCCTGAGAGCTGTGACACATTCACAAGAAGTATAGGTTCTCTTTATTAGTGTCTCTAGATGCATGTACATAAACTCTACATCTTGTAACTCCTATGCTAATCACTACGACTAGAACAGTCTTTCATACCATATTTTAAAACTTAGCTTTGATTTAGTTTCGGAAACTACATATTGTAACTGAAGAGCAATGTATTAAACCCGCGTGTTGAACTCATTTATTTGAACTCCTATAGTTTGTCGACAAAATTATAGTTTATTTCATATGATTTGACACTATTTTGGGTCAAATTTTAATACATAGTAAAACTTTATATCATCTTTCACGTTATCATGGTCTATCGCCTCCCCAAAATTTACACAAACTCCATTAAGCGACGCCACATTTCATACTGAGAGGTGCAATAAAGTTACAACCTCTGTTGTAGCATAAATTTAGTTAAAGCTCCAACGATATTTTCGGCGGACGCCCACACGAGTGACGTGAAAGTCGGACATGCACTTGTTGCTGGCAGGACCGCGGCCTACGCTTTTCTGCCCTAAGAATAACGGTATCAGCGTCGTGTGGTACACGTCATTCTCTTATCTGACACGTCCGTGTATTTTTAAGTTCTATTCTGCGATATTAGACACTGGGGCTTAAATTCAGCCGTGATAGTTCGAGCTACTCTACATACGAAATTTGGATCATACGCGTAAGTCTTTACTGAAACTATATCTTGGAATATTGAATGAGAGAAAAGCTTGCTACTCATTAAACTTCTACCATGTATGTTTGAGATTATCAAAACTGAAATAACGTTATCGACTAGAAATTTTTAAGTTGAAAAATGTTAAGCTGAGACGTTACTAACTAATCATTATTGCAATTATAGTATCATATTGCGAGCTTCATAAAGTCATCAGCTAAGACTATGAGTGGTAAGCGTGCAAGATCTGTAGGTACGACACAAAATAAAGTTGTCATTCGTTAGAGTAAGAAATAGCGCTTCAAAATCATTGAGGTCTTGAGTTGATCAATATTCGTAGTTGCTGAATTCGAAGATAATTCAACTACTGGGTAATCTTTCTCTGCATTCACCACGTCATGTTTTCATTACGGTGGGGGCATAAGAGTCACGCTTGAGTGTTCACTCTCGTACTGTTAATTTTACTCCGTGTCTGACCTAGACGGTTAAGGACTGTAGAATGTCACATTTTTCTGTTTTTATACATTTCTCTGTTCGCCACGGTTTAGTATCAGAAAACGGGCGCGAATTCTCATTTCTCACAATGGTTGTGTCACACTCGTGTTAGTTCATTGATTAAAACAAATTAATTTATAACGTTGACATTTGTATGAGTTTGCAATTTAATCTTCCTATGCTGACAGTGAAAAAATTTGGCGTACTTATAATTATTTCATGAAACATATGTTGGTAATGAAATGAAATGCGTCTTCTTTTTATAGTTTCTGGAAGGCAAACATAATATATTTAAAAACAGTAAGAACACTAAATATTTGTCGATTTCCATAAATCTGAAGCTTAGTTTATATCAATTCAAAATTCAATTCGTCTTCAAAAACCTCTTAATTAAATTTATAAGTCTTTTACATGTGTGTCGATGTTTTTGCTGTTTTTTAGCCGAAGAAAATACACAATTTAAGTGTTTTACTAGCAACCAGGAACCAACAAAAGCCTGCATTAGGTATTAATAGTTATATTTATGACAAATGCTATAGAATATCACGTAAAATGTAGGAGTGCAACGCTTTATCTTCGTATGCTCAACACTGTACTTAACAATGTGGATCCTTACAGTTTCAAATAACTGATGGGAGACCCAAATACATAAATGAGTATTATGGGGGCATTTTTAAACCATTCATTTTATTTCTTAAGTAATGGGAAAGATAAACTTAGTATTAAAATTCACTTTAAGGATGGTTTCAAACCTATTTTTGTTTGAGTATTCATGATTTGCAACATTGCTCCTTCAATTTTCCGCAAAGTCTGTATTTCTCAAAAACTTATTCATAAAAACTGAAAGCAACTATTGAAAAAATTATCTGAAAGGGAAATTAATGTGTAAAAGAAAGTGTTTGCATATAAATAAAGTCAGCAGCTTAGTCACAGTTACTAGTGATATAAAGTCACTGACCAGGATAATATTTGCTTCGAAATAAAATAAACGTTTAGCATTCAGCTAAACACACTTCATGGTTAGAGTTTCGTAACTCATTTCCAACACAACCATTTTTGCAAAACTCAGTTAAGAAAACGTATTCGTGGTTGTAGATCACCGTTCGAATATACTCCTACATGTACATCATCTTATTAGATCATGATGCGACTTATAGACAGCCAATAATGTTCACGTGTTACAGTGTAAACTTCTTCATACGTACTTAATTAAGAAACAGAAACTCGAATGAAAAGGATTTTAGATAACACAAAGTTTTGTATAATGAAAGTTACACAGACTGTTTGAAAAAAGTCTCTTACGATAAACCTCTAAAACTCTTCTTGTAATAATTTGATTCATGTTTTACTGTTTGTGCACTCAAAAAATATAAGTATTATTCATGGACAACGTAATTATCATTAAAATTAATCCTATTTCGTTGGTGAGCATTTTTCACCCGGGCAGATAAGATAGGAACGTGGAACTTTGACTGTTAAAGTCCCCTAACAGCTGAAAAGTTCACAAGCCAGCACTTTTTTGAGTTAAAAGGAAAGATTGATAATACCCAATTGTAGACCTGTGAACAAACTAAGTAAAAAGCTTACATATTCAAGAAATGTTTCTAGTATCATTGAAAATCTTCAATATAGTAAGGTACGCTCTATACATTAAGCTGTGTGATGTCTAAATCCATTGCATTTATAATTTTTTCCTCAAAGAGTAATTACTTTTCCATTAAGATTTTACTGCGCGTCTCAGGACACACAACGAAGTTGGGACAGGGAGATATTAAACGCACTGAACGATGATCATGTCAGGAAACGACCAGCCTGAACCATTCAGAGCCTTTTGATGGTCGATCTTGCCTCTCGTACTGACCTTGCATCGGGCCACACGAGGGCAGTCCAGTTCAGCGGTGTGGTCCTCAACCCTCGCTTGTGTACATGACGCTCACCAGCGAAAATGGCGCTAGTGGCACACACAACGCTTTCAATGCTCGCTTGTTCTCCTAAGAGGATGCTATCTCTGGGAAACAACATCAGATGAAGCATTAAGGTCGATGAAAATTTGATTTAGTCCTGCGTTCACTGGCTTTAACCCTAGAGCTCTGAACGTGGATATGGACGTCACTAGCTTCGGCCAAACGATTCCCATGTTCAGTGCTCCAGGGTTAAAGGATACCCAAACAATAAATGAATGAATAAACTTGTAGGCAGGTGATGTAAAGTGCACAGTATTCTGGTAGGTGATGTACGGTGCACAGTTTTCTGGTAGGTGATGTACGGTGCACAGTATTCTTGTAAGTGATGTATTGTGTGCAGTATTTTTTACTGCATGAGTGCCTTGAGATGCATATAACGCGTTAACTATGAAACTTCTGTGCTTGCAGCGGCTGCTGTCTGTTTACAAGGGTGATCAGACATCTTTACAAACCGTGAGTCAACGCAAAATTCTATGTAAGCCACTGTCGTCTCAAAATCTGTTGTTTCTGCAAAAAAAAGTCCTTGTTCTATTTCGTGATTGTGCGGTTCGATTCCTGTTCATTTTCTCATACGACTTTACCTATTGGATCATTATAATTTTGACGAGCAACCGTCATAACCTTCATCCTCGTATACGAGCGTAACATATCAGCCTTCATTCTCTTTTATTCGACATTTCATAAAGAATTTGCCTGCATTGTTCAGTCTATTATCATAAAGTTTTTATGATAATATATAATTCTGTCATTTATACGAATATTTTCTAAATCAACCTATTATTTGGTCTTCAGTTGAGCGATGGGATTCATTTAGTGATTTATTTGTAAAACAGCGTCCATTTTTACGTTCCGTTGTTTATGTTTGGATTTTTACTAACTGATCCCAGATTAATCTTATCATTCACATGAAATAAGAAATTTGATCAGCTAAAACTGATCACGGTAAGTGCTACACCGAACCCACTTAACTGTGTCATCAGTACTTACAAAAAGAGAACATAAAACGTTATGTAAAGAGTGCCGGAAAACACTCTAACGACCAAGCATGTAATTTTTATTCCAGTTTCACACTATTTTCACAATGTTGTTCTCTATTTACTATTGATCAACTTTCACTCGATTTTAAAATGCCAGAGTAGCTGCACTTGAATCTATGTTCGAAAATAGCGTTACTTTTTGGTAAAAATAATGTTGTACGATATTCATTCCAGCCACTGCACGAGTATTCAGTACTATGCTGATACCAGTTAAGCAGAGCTGCTTGTGCAGCACGATGCCTCTCAGCAAACTCCTACATGAGAATTCCATCGAAAGAAGAAAAAACAAATATTAAATTCAGCTTTTACGTGCTTCAAAAATAGCGAACGGAATAGTTTGGCCTACTGCTACGCATTTCAACTACCGTGAGTGTAGGTTTCTACTACTCTTTTGACTCCCCGAGAAATTTGGGAAACTTCTTCCTTATTTAATTTCACCTAGTTCAGTTTTTCAACCTATGAGATTGTCGGTGTGTCAGAATACTATGTGGCATTTATAATCCACACAGCCAAAAGTAGGCACAATTTGTCAAGTTGTCACAAGACTGAACTCATTTGTATCCAATTACGAGTCACAGGATTTTTGAAAGGAGCTTCAGAAAAAAATATTAAGGAAGAGAAGCTAAAATATTCGGTTCGAAAACTATGGTATACTCTGTTTTATGAACACTCTGAAGTTGTTAATTTTCTAAGTCTTGCCACGTACATGTTCATCAAACATTCATGCATTTGAAGAGAACCTTTATATCGGAAGCGTAATACTTCTGAATTAAAAATTCTTTACTTAAAACAAATTGAAGTGAATGTTCTTTGCCTACTTATCACTGGAAAAATTACAGCTGGCAACGGAACGCTACTTCTTGGCAGCACAATCCAACAAAAAATTCGTTTTCCACATTGACAAACGTTTTCCTACGTTACATCAATTTGATACAACTATTGCCTTAGTTATCACCATCCCATAATTATTCCCCATATCACCATAATTTATTCCCTTAGATATATTTTTGGGACACGTTCATAACCTTTAATACACCATGCGACAACACAGCCTAGGTTATCCTCTTCTAAGCCAACCCTAACGTTCATTACTCCCATGCTAAGCAACCCTTACCTTCGTTCCCCTTATGAGATCCAATAATGAACTTCTGGCCCTCTTGCGACCCAATCATAGCCCTGCATTAGGCGCAGTAAAATAAAGATAATAACATGATAATAAATATAATAACACGATCCAACCTGAGGCGACATTGCAAACGCAAGTTTCTGCAGCACAATTCACATGGATATTATCAACATTAAACATGTGTACCGAAAATGTAAATGTGTACACGTTAATGTCTGTGTATACTGAATAGATGAAATTTACTGCATGTGCATGAAAGCATATGCTGAATATATCTATATTCTGAATTAATGACTTAATCATTTGAATCAATACTAAATAAAAAACGTGTGCAAGTGCAACACAGTATTTGTGGAATGAACTTGAAAATAGAATGTTTTGTGACTAATTATGACATAGCAAGTTACTGAAATATTAGCGCTGATTAAACAAAGACCACTCATTACACATTCATCTGTCAGGAGAATGTTTGTGGTAAAATAAGTTAGCCAATGCATTGTATTTCATTATTGAAGTTTATAGTTTAAAGACTTCATAACATCATTTATAATTTTTCTGTTGTAAAATAGAGATCAACCACAGCTAAAATTTGATTTGTGTATAATTTAGGTGGCACTTATAATTTATTTCGAATTGAATATCGATGAGTGCAGTACCACATTAAAACAGGTTTTCAGGTTTTAATGTAAACAATTGACATCGTTTACATTAAAAAAGCTTATAATGAAATTATATCATATATCGTTTATATGGTAGAAATTTTCCTTGGAACAAACTTGTTAACAATTTTTTCGCTAGGTACAGTTTCTCGAAGAAAGTTAGCATCCTAATATTAGTACTTTTTTATTCTACTAAGAGATACAAGAATTAAAGTGGTGTGTATGCTATATTAGTCAGCTTTCGCATGCAGTGTGTAAACTAAGCAAAGTATTTAATGATTGAAAGCGAATGCTATTCCCCCATTCTTGTTCTAAGTTGTCTTAATTTTTTCATCAACTTGCACTATTTTATCTCTCTGTTTGCAATTTGACTTGTGATTCAACTACAGAATTTATTTACAAGTTCATTTTATGTCATAGATTATACATAATGATTAGGTATTGATGGATTTTTCACTGTTGTATGAGAAATCGAGAAAATTACGACAGACCAACCACTAAGATGCATAAGTTATTACACTAAAATAATGACAGCAATTATTCGGTTCTCCTGGAGGGATAGCAGCAATTGAAATAATTTAACATCGATAAACTTCTCTGGAGAGAATTTCACAAGGTCACAAGACCTCGTTCAACAACACACTTCTCAACTTCCGGTCTATTTCCCTCATGTTCAGCAACAACACAACCAGATATTCAGGTCACGCACTTGTGCACAACATGCTCGTCAGAATAGATTTGATTCTGTAAGCTTGAAGTAAAACATTTAGAATCAATTGATATCTTACATGTGCAAGATTATTGCTGAGCACCGAGCTGCAAATTCTTTCGCAGTTTTCTTTAAAAGACTGACTCCTTTTTGACCTTGATTTCGAAGATGTTCATGGTCTCGTTGTTTATAAAGACGAATAAACTATTTACATTGACTGCTTCATCCGACTTAGGACTTTTTCATGCAGTAGATCAGCATCTTTGTCTTCCATTTCATTTGTTTCATTTGAGTCATTAATTTCATTTGTTTCAACCTTACACAGTAACTTTCTTCAAAGTGAAAATGTCATCACAAATATTTAAATGTTAGGATCTTCACTATAAATTACAAAATTAGTCATTTATATTTCACTGGTGCCAACAAATTAAAACATGCCCTTTAATATAAAATACTTTTCCAGATTCAGTTATATTACGATGCCATGCTTATTTATGACCCATAATTACTTAACCAGCACATTGTGCTTTATTCCCATGCATAAGTGTGTAATATTTTGCTTGTGGCTCAATATCAGCGGCAAAAGGTTTTCTCTATTACAAGTGAATACCAAAGGATTTATAATGATTAAAATATACCTTTATTTAGCATAATTACTTGTCAAATGTATATCTAATCAGCAAATTTTAGGTTATTGCAAGAAGTTGATACCTTCATTGAATGCCATTCAAGCCAAAAAAAAAAAGGTTTATGACTTGTTTTTTCCTAAAAATAAAAGAACTTGTTAATGCAGTACGTTTCAAATATGGAAACAATTTGGCATAAATTTTTCTCGGTTTATTTATGACATTTAAGCTCAAATACTTGTCTCACCTGTTTGTTATCTTAAAACATATCGAATTTATAAACTCCGATCTATAATTAGTAAAAACGAGCAGCGTTCTGGCAATCATGCAATTTTTGTTCTAAATTTGTTTCCAATAAGGTGGTAGATGCCGTGGTAGATGAGGTGGTAGAAGGAAGAAATCTTACAAACCTTTGATATGAGTTCCTCCAGCCTATGCACTTCATCAACAATGACTCTTACAACAGTAAATGAAAAGAACATCTGATTTAAAACTGATTAGTAAAATATAGTCAGTAAAAACTAGTTTAGAGAAAGACATGACAACTTAATAATTGGCTGTCTTCTGTAAGAGGGAATGCTCTATACATTTCGTTAAGAGAGGACTTCAACGTGGTAATGCCGGGAGATTCTAGAACGCAAAGGTAAAAATTAACTGAACACAAGTCTAAAGTTTGAAATTTATCGATTCATAGTTCTTAATGACAGGAACTACTTGTGTACTGCTGTCGTGTGCAAGAATAGTGAGGCTAGGCAAGAAACCGTCTCGTTCTATCACCATCATGTCTGCAACATTTGCGTACAGGGTGTGGTTGGTGAATCCCACATATTGTGATGCACAATGCGCACAAGTAATCTTATAATCAAAGAACGATCCATGAAACCCTATTTGTCACTAGCATCACAACTCTCGTCACAGATTATATTTTCAGCTGAGTTGTTGATCCTGCCAAATCTGCGTTGGTAATAAGTTAATGTAAATTAGATATTGGGCTGTCCAGCTAAAACAGCTCACAGAAAATAAAACGCACGAAAGGAAACTTTCGAAGAAAGTTTAGAGAAAATTTTAAGATACTCTTACTTTAGTTTGCCAGATTGATCCCCGATACTAACTGTGCGTGGCAGGATTTATGTAGATTCCACCAGCCTGGCGCTTTGCTGAGAATAATTGTCATAAAAATCGAAGTATTGTTTTTTTTGTTTTTCTCCTGAGACAACACTGGGAAAAATTTCTGTTATTGAGTCGTGAGAATTGAATTTCTACTCGTAATTTGAGTTTTCAATTTTGTTCACTCCAGTTCTGCTCATTTTTTCTTGCATCTTAAAAGCAATATTTATTTATAAATAGAAATCATCTTTTAATTGAAAGCAGAGTTCATGTGTATGTAAAATAGTTGGCAGACAGTTGTCTTTTTTCTGTGTTCTTATAGTTTTACATATAAATATTTTCGTAATTATTATTGAATATAAAGTTTATTTTGTGACATACTTCCATATTCCTTATTGATAATGACCATAAGCTCAAAACGTACAAATTGAAGGTTTTTAAGAATTATCCTTCCCATCGCATTTATTGTATAAATTCTAGTACGAAAAAATGGAGTTCCTAGTATAAATATGTAGCTTACACACACAGTTGAGGTACATTCATTTTTCCTGTTCTTTAATCATTCTAATACCTTGTTTATAGCATAGAATTCATATTTCTGTAATGACCAGCGATGTGTGCCGAGTGCTATGGTGACTCCGATTTACATATTTACTCCTCCAAATTCACAATTTGTTGATGTCAAAATTTTAGGAAAATAAGTTTGTTTCTCTTCAAAATATCATGGCCCACATTTCAGCACAAGACCAACATAAATAATAAAAATCCCTCTATCATGTGTTACGTCGACCTGCTTCATATAACTGCAAGCTGAGAAGAAGCTGAGAGATGGACCGAAAGATCCACTCTTTTCGAAGCTTGATCGTCTTGCCCGGGCCAGTCGCCTGAGCTGCTGGAGTAAATATGGTTGTCCGATAAAGGCAGACGTCCGAGATACAGCGATAGAGGCCACCCTTCCGTGCCCCGTAAAGGATATCGCTTATTTGAGCTGCCGGTCACATCTTTCTTGAAAAATATCTGATATTTAGGACGTTTATCTAGCTAGAAGAAATTTCCCGGGGAATATAATAAAATTTCTAGATCAGTGAAACAGAAATTCGTTACGAAAATAAAACATTAATAAAATTGAAGGATAAAAGAAGAATGAGTGCTTTAATGTCTGTGTCTACAGTAAGTTCAATTATCAGTCACTTCATCAAGTGATTGATCAATACTTATGAATATTTCAAAGGAGACACGTTCATATGTTACACTCCTATTGAAAAAAATAATGTATTCACCTTTTCCAAACGCTTATAGCTATTTTGTACTACAATTGCTGTACCATATTTAAGTATTTTTTTTATCAAAATTCATGCGCAAAAAATTAATCGTTAGATCACTTCTAGATTTCAATCCAAATTTTAGAAAAACTAGCTTCAATTTATTCCTGTAGAACGAAAAAGCGATTCGAAGGTGTATGAAATACAATTCATTCGGAACATTGGATTGGATCCCATGTTTTCTATTCAAGGGTTGCTATCCAAGTCCCATGCCGTCTAAAGTTGTGGTATCAACCACGCACAGGCACCTTAATCACGCACAAACATTTCGGCCACATACACACACCAAAATTACGCAAAGGCATTTCAGTCACGCACCTGCACAGCAATCATACACAGCTCCCAGGAGTTAAGAATGATATAGAATCAGTTCTTTAATGTAGTGCCTCTCTTGCTCCTTTCTTTACTGAGAGATTGTGTTGCAACGGCGCAATGAATTATTCAGTAATGAAGAAAAAATATATTTCGTTGCGGTAGAAAAAATATATGAGGGAGTAAAGAGGTTCATTATGTGCACGATGCGAGATTAACGAGACAAAGGAGTTGGGCTGAGCAGAGAACATAGAAAGTCTCACTGCATGCGCAACACTCGGAGCAAGCTCCATAAATCTCACACTAAAACAACTTTCAAATACAAGTGTTTGATTAAAGCTGTGCGAGCTTTGGATACTCATTAAAACTTATATCATGTATCGTAGAGGAAGACTACGGCTTTCGCAGAATTAGAACTTCTTGTCTATTTCGCTAACGAATTTCCATTAGACTAAGGTGGAATAGTATGTGCAGTCTGCATAACGAAAACTCTCATATAATTTCCATCGACTTGACTTGCACAAGCAATTGAGCTTTTGTTTTTTTATCAAATTACTCATATCAGGGTGTTCATAATCTCTTTACAATATAACAAATTCATTACAAAGGCAATTGATGAGATCTCTTAATCAGAATTTAATTAAACCCAGTGTTTATCAAAGTTTTTAATCACATTGCATTTGTGTGTTTCAGCCATCTTATTGATGAAAAAGACAGAAACACTGTTGTGCTCAAGAAAAAGCACAATGCATATGGTCCATTGAATCAAAATCGGATACGGAAACTCAGTAAAACTACAGAACTAAGTATAGAAGAAATTTACCAACACGTCCGGCAATTTGTGCATGGCTCAAGAAATTTATGGATACAGGGTGCAGTGTTGAAAAAAGGGATGGAAAATATTTTCAGACCGGTAAATTGGAAAGGATGGGCCATTTCCCCGGCCACTTCGTTCATCAGATATTGCTCCCCTGGACTGCTTTCTAAGGGTTTATGTTAAAGATATCGTGCATTGAACAAAGATGTGTGACATAACTGACCTAAGGCAAAGGTAGTTATAAGCTTCCTAACAGATTGAATAAAGTACTGGAAACAACTGGTAACTGTATAACTGAATAAATATTTTCATGATTAGAGATTTTTCAAATCTAAAGTAGACTCGAAAATCGGACGTTACTTTCATGTCAACCAGATGAAAGAATCGAACTCGTTTTCTTTTGTTTTTCCTTTATTCGATGTGCAAATATTCTAGAATTCAGCGATAATTATTTAAAAAAGTAAATTTTCATCGATTAATTCATATTCACAGGATTTAAGTTTCGCGTGTATTGACGAATAATTACACATTTTCTCAACCTGAGCACAGGTTTCAGAAATTGTAGTTTTTGAGACAATGTTGAGGTTAGAATCCTAAATTGTTAATCTTTGCCTGCGTTTTCATCTTCTAAGCTGGGGAATAAGTGAAGTATTTATGATACCGTGAGTCTTTCCACTGTTATTATTGCATGTTTAGATACCTAGTTTTAATTTATTTTACTTTCAAGCACATTGTAAAATATTGATGATCCTCAGATAATTAGTCTGGCTTATTGTCAATGCTTCCTTCAGCATCAAAAATTATCAACTAAAAAAACAATATCCATAAAATGATGTTTATATAATACATTACACATGTTGGAAGAACTAATTGTTAAAAAACTTTATTTGAAACAATATACTGAAAGTTTCTTTCAGTGGAGACAATTCCTTCATTTCGTGTTCACTAAATAACGAAAACTAATTATAGCATTGACCACTGGAGTGGCTTCTGCGTTGATATTCATGGCGGCACGAATGTTCCCGTCCAAAAAAAGAACAATTTCTTTAGCCAGTGTACTATTTCTTCTCTGCACGTCGGGGTATCACGGCTTGCCTTGTTAAGATACGTGTTTCAAAAAATATCTTTGACCTGTTAAGCGTTATTTACATCATATGATGTTTGTACGAGTTGCATTCTACCAGCAACTTACACCATATGATGTAGATGCGCGACGGTACCACAGCGGCGTTAACATCATATGATGTTATAATGTTTATTAGTTCAATTAGCGTTGTAAGTACAATAGTATTATTAATGTCGAGTGAGCGGTGACCGTTAACGGGTTAAAAACATCTGTGTTGCTTAATAGAATAAAACGCCGTACTTCAATACTCAAATGTCTAACACAGACTCCCTTCGGTTGGAAATAGTTGGTCCATATCAATGTTGAAGTTGGTCGGAAATATTTGCTCCAAAAACAAATGTAAACCTTTTGGAAAAGAGATTTACAAAGCTACTGGTTGTAACAAAAAGAAAAACTTTATTCTGTAATGCAGTACAATAAATTGATAATGTATAAACATCAATGAATGATATTTTTAATAAAATAATAACAAAATCAAACTCTACATTGTAATTAAATACATGAAATTGATAATGTATCAAGGGAAGAAACCTATTTTCCACTATATTTACTCAATACTTGTTAATTTATTCTTAAATTTTTCTGAGATCTGAGTTGAATTTGGAAGAATTCCTTTTCTTTCTAGTTGGACTTTTGACAGATGTTGAAGCCCTGCAATTGTTGCCACCGTCAGCCAAAATAATCTGTTCCATTGGCTGCACCAAAGTAACGAAAATGTTGTTCAATGTTGATCTCTGTTATTCCTCAAAGCTATCTGTCACTGCTTCAATTAATTCATCAACGTTACGTGGTGCTTTTTTATGTTGAAGGAATTGGATTGAATTGAAATAGCCGATGTCAAGTATATTCAGGTCTGGACTGTTTTACGGGCTGTAGATCTCTCAAGAAGTGCCTGCAATACTGCTCTTTTCTCAGAATCTGTCAAATCTTTTGTCTTTCGGTTATATGTGCACTTTTTATTAGTATCATCTTTATTTGCCATATCCTGCGGATAATTTAAGAACTTTTAAATATTATCTGAAAAAAAGGACAAAGTTATATTAACCTTTACCCTATTATTTGTTAAAGGTTAAAATTTGTGTTCAACACACTGTGCACGATCGTCTACTGTGCTCAAAACAGAATTTTGTTAAAAGACACTAAAATACGGGGAGTTTTCTCCTTGTGTAGCAAATATTTCCGACCGGAGGGAGTATATATTAGCTCACTGCTAACATTCGTTGATATCTGTCCCAGCTATTTTGTAGAGACGTAAAAATTGGGTTTACAGACGTAAGAATGCCTCAAGTTTTTAATTCTCATGAGCTAACTTCAAAGGACTTTCTTTCGTTTCTTGGAAATATCACATTTTACCAAAGGAGCGTCTAGTTATAACTAAGTTTGGGGCTAGACGATCGGTCTTCTAATTCATTTTGAGACGGAAAATACACATGCATATAAAAGCTTAAATCAAAAAGACCAATATTAAACTTTTATGCGCACAAAGAAATTATTTTCCGTGCGTCTTTTAAACTTTCCATACACATGAAGCAGTGTCTGCATCCGAGCATTCGCGTATTTAAAGGTAGGTGTGTCCATTAATGTAGTCACATTTTCTGACAAAACTTCATAGGTTTTTTCATTCGTAACTGCGAGTTGCCTTATTTTGATAAATCTACAGATATTCATTTGTGAAATTACTGTATTAGAAAAGTCTGTGTCTGATACTCAGGTGCATATATTATTTACAAATAGACACTCATGTACGCTTCTTTTCAAGTGATATTAAAATTCCCTAACGTACACACAGCGCGTGTGGGAAATGAAGTATACCATCGGTAAAAGTGGTCGGATGGTAGAAAAAATAAAGTACACTGGAACTGATAGTCGAGAGCTCATCTTAACGATGTCAGAGCTTCAAGGTGGTGCAGAAAATTCAAGTGTTGCAGGTCTCGCTCTCAGACGCACGGAGTAGGTAGACACGTTCAGGTGGAGCAGATCTACTTGAGCTGCTCTGGAGGCTCACATGGTGCTGTGCTTGCTCTCAGGTGCCTACTCTTTACCTGGACGTCGCCGCTGCTGCATTGATCGCAGGATGCTTAGTTCTCCCACTCTGCTTTTACACCTCCCCAGCACTCGTACATCCCCCACCTACGCACTCTCACCTTTCCCCTCTTTATCTGTGGCACTGCCTTTGCTTTCGTTCGTAATTTCCTTTCGTTTTGTATTAGTAGGAAGAATCAATTCCTTACGTGTACCATTGTCTTGTACTCCTTTTTCTTTCCAAGATACAAAAAGAAACGGGCGAAACTCAAGTAACTTTAGTCTTAGGAAAACAAAAACAAATAAATCATTCAAAAGAAGTGATAGGCTTTATTTTCTCAAATCAATTAAAATATCAAGGAATCGAGTCATCAGGTCTGAAACATTATCCATATTGATGCATAGCACGGTCATAAGAGCACACTCACGTTCAAGAGTTAGGGATGACTATTTGAAAGGACTAGTCTTTAAATAATAGACATTTTAAGCTAATTAAGAGAATTTACAACCATTTTACAACGGTGTATTTATTTTTTCTTACAACTAAGATTTCTTAGTGTCTTCGGGTTGTGTAACGCTGAGACTCATGATTACATGAACATAAAGTGAGCTCTCAAAAATTAGTGACTCATTCTCATCCACACGCTCGCTTCAAAACTTAACGATGGGTTTTCTTTCTTTTCAGATTGACTTCACTTGTTTTGAAACTTGAACTCTCATCTGAAGAGATTCCTCGTTGTAAACACTGTCAGACTGAAACATTTTTGTTTGCGTGCAGAAGCCCTCAATACATAGTGTGTTTGAACAGGTCGTGTTACAGGAAGCCTAACAAATGTCTCTGGTCACCGTATTTGGCAGCATCGGAGCTAATGGTCGCATGCAGGGTCGTCACAATGGTGAGCAAGACGCCCTTACTAATTTAAGCTACGCATGATCATGCTAGCAAGATAATTTAAATTAAAATTTCCTTTTTAGGAGTATAATATCGGTTGTAATTCTCTTGTTCCGACATTGTAATTCTATTAGCGCTGAAATTCATTTTGCACAATTTTGGACAAAGCATAACGATGAGGTAGCCGATGTCATTAGTTATCTATCCTTGTGTCACTGTAAGATTATAGAAGAGTAACATACAATTTCTTGACACTTTTAGTAGCATTATGACCTGGTAGTCCATTTTTTCGGGTACCATTCTTGGTACAAGTTTGAAAATACATTTACGTGAATGTGGAAAAAAGGCAGTACACTTGGTTGTGCTGCTAGAAACAGGTCTATTTTGTGAAAGAAAAGTTGCCTGCATGAGTCCTGTAATGACCTCGAATTTTTTTTTGCAGCCTATCTCGGACTCGGCAGAATACCTGTGAGTACACCGCAGAACGCCACTCATTTCCACAGGTAATGCAATTATACTTCTCTTTCGGTGAGCTCTAACAAAGCGATTATTGCATCCAGTGATGATATGAATTTTACAAAAAAAATCGTTAAGGTTCATAATCGGATGCATAAACCTGGAGTGAACATGCACAACTCAGTCAACGCTTCTTGATAAACTCTAAAGATGATGATTTTTACTAAAACTTCAATGTGGCAATTTTAGAATACTCCATTATACATTTTGTAACGTCATGAGAAATATTAAATACAATATAGTTATATCCCTTTCTCTAGCTTTACACTTAAATTATGTTATTGGTCTCATGTTCATTCAGATGAAAACGCCAAAAAACATTCTTAGTTGTTTTCTGGGATCCAATCCGTACCAAGCGACATCTGTCATACTCGATGATTCCACGAAATTTATTTCGCTAAGTCTGGAGTACAATTCTTACGGTGACTTCTTTGTGCGGACAAAAACTGGTGCCTTTCAGACCGTTGGAAATTGCAAAAGACATCATGGTACAATAGTAATCAAATTTTGTACGCACATACGGATGGGGTGTGTTCACTATGTGCAAGTTGGATGAACAGAATGATCGTCTTGTTCATACCATTCTTCATAACTACAAATGCATTGCTGACTCTTGATAATTTTGACCAAAGTTTCAATGGACAAAACATTGTTTTGTCTCACACAGCTGGCCATCAAATATCAATCAATACATACTCATATCAAACTTCAAGAACAAGAAAAAAAACAAAGAAATAAGCGTAACATATTTGTACCGCGTCAACTTTAAGTTCACATTGCCTTGTCCTCACGTAGTCAGTATTGAAGATTAAAAAATCTAACCTGACCTGTTATTGCTTAGCCTAAAATGAAGTTCCTGAAACTTATTATTCAAAATATTCATGAATAGTTAATTAATCATTATACTAGCTCATAAGAACGAATTTTGAATATTTAGGAAGTTAGGCTGTAGAAAGCCATGCACTATTTCTCGTTAAAAAGACATCTTGGCGGAAATCATAAAAAGGGGTTGAAGTTAGCTCACCAAAAATTAATGATGACGAGTGCCTTGATCATGTAGTTACTGTCACAAAGTTAAGAACAGCATCTGCAAACTTTTATTTGGAAGTAGTATAGTGAAACAAAAGTTAGCATTTATTTCAATCTAAAAAGTTCTGAATAGCCTTGAGAAAGTTGTGAACCTTCACCAAGGAAAAAATTTCGGTACCAGGTACCCCGAGAGACGTCTGCCGCAGCGTTACCACGCTAGGTTAGTGCTCGATGCTCTCACTTTAATAGAAGGCCGCAGTTTACGACACAAATGAGATCTGCTGTACGTTTCCTGTCTAGTCTCTCACCTTTAATGCGCACCAATAAAGGATGGCCCGGCAGGTGCAACGTCATTTCATTGCAGCACATAACTTTGCTCATAGGAATTGCATTATTGCTAGGCGTATCACAAGCTCTCTCTAGTTTGCAGGTTTGTACACACAATACCTAAAATATTCAGGTCTAACATATACATAAAATTTTAGATTTTCACTGTACGATGTATTACTTTAACCTATCCTAGCAATGGTATTCTACACAGTTAGTAATAACTTTTTTACATATTTTAGTTTTTGGGAGTCCAGTGTAACTATGTACTATGCAAATATAGTGGAAATATAATATAACAAGAAAGCACAGTCCACTGAGAAATATTGATTTTTGCCTATTAGCACAATTTTATTAAAAAAAGTGGAGCAAGGAGAGCCACTTGCAGCCTTGAAATTTTATTGGCTAGAATTCACAACGAACAATAAAAAACTTTAAAAGTATGAACGTTTCAACAGTAAATGTAATTTTCAACGTCTGTAAAAATTCAAATGAATTACCATTATTCAGTAAATTTAACAAGAACGTCTTTTAGGGCATAAAAAAATTAAATACTTGAACTATTTGTATGGTATAAGAGGACTGTGTATCATTCAAAACAGGTTTGCCTAGTAAAATGAATAAAGATTCCCAAATGAGTAAATTTAAAGTGTTAGAAGCAGTAGCGATTACTTTACATCCTTCTAGGTTAACAGGAAGGTCATATTTCTGTACATGAGTGCGTACAGCAGAGGGAGAAGGGTCAGAAAGAGGGTAGTCAGTACAAAAACTCCTTCCAGCTCTGAAACAGGAAAAGCGAGTACTGTAGACGTAGAACCCACATATTCAGACGCACAATGAGCGCAACTTTTTTATAAATGACAGACAAGAGCATACTGTTAAGAAGTTTATCTTTATGTTTGAAAATTGATTGCATATGGTATTTATTAACTAGGATAATTTTCAATGGTATGTAGGTGAAGTATTTAGATAAAAAGGTCATTAAATCTTTTCCAAGTTTTTCAGACTGCGGTCTGAAAAAAGCAAGGCAACATACAACTCTTTCTTACTAACCCTCATTAAAAGAAGAACGCTAAAAAAATTATTGAGGAAATTCCTAATGAAAGATTCAAGGAGTCCCAATGAAAAACTATTGGCACAAATATATGTATTTAAAAATTCATACTCGTCACTCAAATTAGAAAAATTTGAACGAACACTCTAAGCTTTACATAGCAAGGTTTCAATACTGATTAATTAAAAAAATGAATAAACTTGAAAAAAATGACACGAAGACCTGTAAAGTTGATTTACGAATCACTAATCTAGAAAGATTACTCGTATGTCTAAAACTTTGGGAATCTAAAAACACTTAAGATTTATTTCACTCCGATTCCATTGTAAATTTTACGTCGAGATGTTGGGATTTTAAGCAGGTTAGAAATAATGTATAGTGTGCCTTATCACGTGCTTGAAGTCAATGGGACACAAGTCTCACCATCGTGTCTCAGGGAAGCACATGAAAATATTAGCGTCCGTAAAATATTAGCGTTCAAGTGGAAGCCCCACCTCCACTCCATCAAGCTGTTTAATAAAATTTGTTGTCGAAAACGGAAAAGTTCAAAATTTAAAGTTGCAACAATGTTCTAAAACTTGATCGGCATAATTCTGAGAATAGATTCAGATGTGCACAGGAATAATTTGGACAAATTTCTATTGTACCTTATCTATGCGTGTGTAAAGTTTGACACTACACTCTGGCTTAATTAGTATTTAAAGTGCCTCTCTTAAAACAAGCTCACGGTACTGGAGGACGTAAGAATGTTGTTGCACGTACAAACCTCGGTTCCACTTGAAACTTTCCACACTAATTTATTTTTCACCTTTCCAAGACTCATTGTGTGGTCGAGGAGCGAAATCTTTCGAAACAAAAAAAGCCTCTGTGTATTCGGCGGCCACAAACTCTTTTCTTCTTCAGACCGTCGGGCTCAAAACTTCAACGCAATCAGAAGTTCCTGTTCTACGATAATTTGATCGGACGAGTTGGTTAAAGTTTTGAAATTCTATTTTATTCGACTAAGTTTCATGATAGGTATCTTATCTGAAGAATTAATTCCATGAAAATTGTATTAAGCTACCGTTTTTGGGGATATTAATTTCAATTTTCCAGAGCACTCGATGAAATACAGTTTCTATTTACTCTTTCTGTGACAAAAGAAGATGAAACCTTGCTCGAAAGAAAAGAACCTCAGGTCCACGACGCCTGTCTGTGTGGCGTTATCTTATGCCTTTAGAGGCCTAGCGATGCCTCATCCTGAGCGAGGATATGGAGCAAAGCCAAGGACTACTATCCTTGAGCAATGCAAATGTTCTGTAGAAAACTAACTACTCTTTCTTTGAATTCTTGCCATTCGAACATAGGGCTAATCCAGTAGTTTTCACAGACCTGAATTTTATAGCAAAACACTGATATTATGAAATCTGTATAATGTTAGAAGGAAAGTAAAAAGTGCATGGCGTTTCAAGAACTAAAATCAGTTGCTCAAAACTTAGAAGTAGAAAGGAAAAAGATTATGTTTAGAAGTGTTAAACTGCATTTTTTACTGTGCCGACATTTTCTTGACGTAAAATATTTAAGATAAATACGTGCAGATTTGTCGCAAACTCACAAAAATAACTCAAGTTAACTTTTAAACGAAAAATGTCTGATTTTCTCAAAGTTGTGTAGAGCTGTGCTCGGTTCCAGTGCGACCGTCTAATGCAGGCTGTATGCTAGCTGTTCGTAGCTCGTTTGCATGACGTGGGCACAGTTATTTCCCTGCAGGATAACATGTGCGCGAGCTGAGTGCTCTCCACATTAAATTTGTGAAGGAGGCACAGCTGCCAGAAGCCTGAACCTTGCTCTTGGAAATGTGTAGGATGAAGTGGTCTCGGAGCAGTAGAATAAAAATGCTTCTTAATCTTGGCGGGAAAGTTTACTGAAGAATATTACCCTAAAATGTACAAGAAAAGTGTACGAAAATCTTTTTTTTACGAGTTCTTAACACGTTAAGTGCGGTTGCCTAGCCAGCGCAAATCTTTACTTTGTACATACAGTCACTAGAAACCTTTGGAAAAATTACAAAACCTAACCTGAGTGACCCACCGGAGGGTCACTTCGCACTTAACGTATTAAACGATGGAAGTGCAGTCAGGAATAACCCAATACTCACGAGTATGAAGGGATACCTGAGGAGTTTAAAAAATTTCATCACATAAGAGCAAATTTTAATCAAATTTATAAAATTTTATAGGTATTAGAAACTATAGGTATTTATAGGTATTAGAAAGCACGGTCAACACTATTTCAGCACAATAAATAGCAGAATATTATTCATTTCATTGCATTCAATAGCTATCGTCAACGAACAAGAACAAAGCTTGGTACCTATTCAACTAAATAAAGAGCAGCCCTAAAATTAGCGCTTGAATATTTCCGAATCGAAATAGCAGATTTGGTCAAACAATTAATTTCCCACTTCGTGTAACGCTGCCTGGTGTGCCATCGCAGGCCTCGACCAGATAATCGGAACAAATGGAAATAACTAACTTTTGAACAAAACAACGGGCACGTTTATCAGCAAATCTCCTCGATAAAGACGAGAGCAGCACAGTTCTGAGAGTTTCTGGGAACATGGTCAGAAAGAACTGCAAAGCTACGGACCATTGCACCGCACAGTGTCCATCATACAACTGTCCACAATGTTAGCCCTCAACGGTACTCAACTGTACACTGATAGTGCGTGTCTTTATTAACACATTTAATAGCTAAGCACGGTGATTGTAAATACCCTTTGCATTTTCTTGAAATTCTGGTTGCAAGAGTTTCACCAGATTTATTTGTGCAAGATTTTTCTACGTAGATCCTTCTCTCATTTTCTCCTGCTTTCCATATTATTTGTGATGTGATCCGTGAATACTGTAAAGGACCTCCTGTGCGGACATTTTCGTAGTATACATTTGCAGACTTTATACCTTATGATTCTGAACTAAAAATCTGCTTCTAAAGACAATGGTGGCTGAAAAAAACGTAAGTGCCTTTCTTACAGCATGCATAAAACACTAAAAAGTGTACTAGAATTTTGGCCCACGAAAAAGTTACTTTCCTCTTTAGTTAAATTTGAACCTCATATACGAATATGCTGCAGTAAATTAAGTACTAGAAACTCTAAATACTAAGTGAATATTAACAACACAGTATGGCACAGCACAAAAGATAATTGAAATTGCAGAAAAATTACTTACGATCTTATCGGTGGTTACGGTTGTGCACACTACTTCTTGTGGATACTAAAGACAATTTTCAAGTCCAGTATAGCTAGCTTTTAGGAGCAGGTCTGGATGGCTTCACAGTTTCATTGCCTAGGATGCTGAGAAACATCTTCGCTGAGCGTGAAGATGTTCACGCTGCTCATTCCAACAATTTGCTTGGCTGCAGTGGTTAAACTAGGAATATAATAATAATCTAAAAGTTTGCATTACACTGAGCACCTTCTTCACCAGCTTGGTCGACTGGTGAGCGAATCTGCTTGCGAACGGGAAGACCCGGGTTCGAATCCCGCTGCCGACGTGGTTGACGCGGCTAGAAATACGGCATGGGACTTGGGTAAACAACCGAATAATTATCGAAGTAATTATCCAACCCAAGAATGGGCCAGAAGGTTCGTTCCTATAGCCTCATTCTATTCTATTCTATTCTGAGCAGGCGAGTGTAAGAGAGAAGCAGGTGCGTGAGGCGAAGTTGAAGGCCCTCGGCAAGTCCCAGTCGGAGGAAGGTCGGAAGCCGCCTGGTGCCCACACCAAGTGAAACAGCCTGCAGCTCGTGCAATCCGGTGAGTGAGGTTATGGATGTCCTCAGAACCCGACACGAAACAGTTGAAGTGAGTACATTGTGACAGAAAATAAGGTAATTAAGTACTACTAAAATTACTTTATACGTTGACTACTTGTTGGCACGTATGTCTAGCCCTGGGTATATTATTTGAACCGTAATTTTGAACAACTGTAGGCAACATGTTGAATTACGACACTCCTGCTTATAAATTCTGAGTAGAGTGACATTTATTCTATCAACTAAATTGAAGATTCTATCAGTAATTCAATAGCTCTAAACAACATCCCTCACGGTTATGATGATTCATATAAATAAGATTTAAACATGCGTGTGTTCACACTTCAATTTATTTTGAAAGTGCATTGCTGATGTAGTTCTGAATCGCTCTCACTAACCGCAAAGGAGTGGAAAATGAAATGCTTTCTTATGGGAGGGATCAATGAATATTAACGTTACATAACTGATCTAATATAAAAAATGTTTACACTCATTTCTTTACGGAGTTAAACGAATGTCTCGTTCACTGTTTTTTTTATTTGTTTTCAAGTAGAAATCAAAGTTCCATTAATATAATTCCTTTTGGTCGGAGAATTGTAAGGCTATGTAGTACACACTAACTCCTCTACTAAGAATTGCGAGTGCAACACAGGTGATGAAAGGAGTACAGAAAAGGGCCAGAATGCAACAACAAATCCTTGAGCAAGTCTCAGCTACTTGATTTACTTTCCATCAAGTGAAAATATAGAGGAATTTTACGTTTCTGCGTTAAATCAAAGTTGGTCTTGTTTGGAAAAAATTTTCGGGCATTTACTTAGTGTTTATGTTTGAAATACAATTTATTCTGATACCATTAAAGGAAGAAAGACTTTATTATTCTCTCACAGTTTCTTTACTAATACTCGTATGATACTTTTCTCTATTGATTAACAGGAGCGCTAGTAACACATGAAACAATGTTAAGTTGAACTTAGGCCGAATTATACTATTTCCTTTACATTACTCAAAGAATCAGGTTTACAAAGATATGTTCCAAAGTTCAATTGATATGCTATTGCATACGTAATATTTATTGTCTATTCGTAGATAACATGTGTAAGTAAAGATTTCAATCTTTCAATCCTGCTGAGATGAAAATATCAGACGTAAGAGAGTCGTGTTCGGTGCGGCGTGCAGCATGATCCATTATTGACGGCGTTGTCGGGTTGCAGATCTCGGTGAGCTGCGGGGATTACCTTTTCTTGTGGACGTCGGAGGCAGCGGCTGCGATGCAAGAGACAGGCACGACAGGGCGGCGGCACTCAAGATTTTGTCGCGGGGCAACACCAAAGAAAAACTTATAGTCCGAAAAGATAGTGTTCTTAAGAAGCAGGATCAATCGCCAGGCAAGAGGAAAGGTTCTAAGAGTCAGCAGGAAACGAATGAAAACGACGGTAGCGATTCTGATAATAATGAAGGTTCAAATGAAGCTTCCTCGGTTTTGTGCTCTAACCCAAAGTTGTCCCCTAAAGAGAAAATTTCTCACAATGCAGTCACAAAGTTTACTGTTCCAAAAAAAGTTAGCAGTGATGCTGTCCATCTCGTAAAAAAAGATCTGGTGTCAAAAAAAACGTCAAAGGGAGAGCAAACTAAAGTTGTAGATCATTTCGAGGAAAATGTAATAAGGAAGAGCGAAGGAGGGAGGCTGAGGTCGTGGTGGTGCTTGCACTGTAACGGCTGGAGGGAACGTAGAGCCAGACATTCTTCTTCGGTATGACTGTTACAGGACGACGGAAATTTCCAGTGAGCATCACGTTATTCTAACTACTATCCTGCGCTTCACAGTCAAATGTGAAATGTCTTACTGGATTTGAAACATCGTGTCACAGGGCGTAAAAGTCGGCAAGGGAAGTTTAACCCTCAGCAACAGCAACGTGCACGATTTTTGTATTCGTTCGATGTTTTTGTTAGACAACATTAATGTGCTCTGCTCTTGTACTACTTCTCGATTGAACGTTGTAGAATAGACTTATGATGTGTTAAATTTGTAACTCCTAATTCAATATCAGCTTTTACGGCCTGTAAGTATGACCTCTTTGAGTCGCAAAATTGTTCAATTTCGATAATCATGCATTTCGTAGGAAAAACTTTTCTTCGACCAAAATAATCTCCTCATATGTAAGATACATAACTTAGTTTTAAAGAGAGATGAACTGATCTATGTGAGTAATTGATTTGAAAAGTTTTACGCGTGTAAAAATAGGTGAAAGAAAAGGGACCATACCTCGAAATTTTGTAATTTTCTCATTCGAAATTTTTACTGGAATATAACTCGCTCTTATGATGCACGGAATAACTTTCATGATGTTTTTCGAATTCATTTCAAATATAAATTATTTTCATTGTATTTTCAAAATTTTATGTCAAATCGAATTTTTATGGGATGTATCAGATTAACGACTGGAAATTTTTCCCATTTTTGGGGTAATTTTCAAGTTACGTAAAACAATGTGGGAAAATTTTCCAGTTTAAGGTTAATTTTGACATTTTTCTCTTCTATTGAAATAACTTTCCGTAACATGTTCAATGTTTACACTTACGACATTTTTTTACTTCTGCAACAATGTTTCCATATTACGTACTCTGAAAAACACTAGACTTTTTTCTTCAATAGCCAGGGATCGTTCTCCTCTTTGGTTTCAAAGAACGTTGTCGACAATTTTGTTTTTTACTATTTACAGGTGTGGGAACCCAAAATATTGTTTATTGATGAACATCATCGTTTCTCATTATAAAAACTAACACAATTTGCCAGTTTTGACGACAAGCTAAAACGAATTCGTTTTCCCCACCAGTTTGTCTGTTCATTGAAATCTAACAAAACTTTTTCCAACTGATTCTATAACCTCTTTTTGAACAATGTCGTTCTGTTCAATTGAAGTTTTGGTTACAAGAATTCCCACTCGTGCAGGTGAACTTCGAACTAGGTCAGTTTACTACGTGGACCCAAAAGTTACTGATGTGTGGCTTCAACAAGATTAGGCAATGCCACTCACAGCAAAAATATTCATTGCAACACTAAGAACAGACTTCACCAGGATAGTACATAATTTCACGTTTTAGTGGCGTTTCTTGATCACCACGATCATTCGTGGCCGCAACGGATTGGCTAGAACAAGTATCATTAAATGTGATTCACATTCTTCTTGACAGTTAACTCAAACATTATATCGCTAGGGATTAGACCTCAATTTCAGCCTAGTGCGTGGTTTACCTTCACACTGTAATTTTAGGTAGAAAAATACACACCAGCATCCTCGATAAACTTCGCATCCCACACTGAAATATGCGTACGTTGGTACGGGTTCTTAACAGTTTGTAAACCAGAGATTGTACGTACAATAGATTTAATGACTTGTAATATATTTTCATTGAAAGTCTTTCACTCAAATTTTTAGCAGAGTGTATCGCTGAAGTTAGTAGGCTAGTCTTACTAAAGCTTTTATTACAAAGCTGGATCTAATAACTGTCGTATCGACGGAGCTTATGAAGGACTAATTAATTAGCTAATGGGCATGTAAAACCGAACTATTAGAGCCAGTTTTATGAACTTAATAGAAATGTTGTAAACAAAATAATTTCCATCATTTAGAAATGTTAAGCAATTAGTTCGTGTAAATGAGAAAAGAATAGCTGAGGTAATATTCTTTGTAATCTTGAGCTTATGAATGTTTGCGCAACTTCAGTTCCGATGGAAGCGAATGCCGTATCCTTTATCATCTATTGGTGTCTTCTCACGCTGAAATATTCTTGTCTGTTACACAGTTGTACTCGTAAATCGCTGTTAGTAATTAAATACTTTTGATGTTAACTTATTTAGGATGCTCTATCCCAAGCAATGTGTGACTCTCGTGGAATCTGACTGAATGAGTAACTTTGTTTCATCCTCTGATCTTTTCTCTCACTCACACCACAGCAAAAAAGCTTCTTTACATCTCTCTCTCTCCTAGAGCTCAGCTCCTGAGGCGAATACACTTGAGCCCTGAACTCGCTTACTTTTAACCTTAACTTTGCACAGAACAAAACCAAAACATCAGCAAATAAATAAGATGTTGGATGCGGCTTTGCGTACAACTTTCATATATACTAATTCATTTTTTTTTATCTGTCTCGAAGGCCAATTCTGCCTTGAATATAAATGAACATGCTACTTTTTCCTTCAACATGTTTTAATCGATCATGAAATGCGAAGTGCACTTGCCCTACTGAAACTAACTAGGAAATATGGAGAGTGAAAAGGATTTGAGTAAGCTACAGGAAAGTAAGAAGTGGCTTTCAACTTTCACAAGCCTTTAGTTTTACTTCTATTGAAAAAACTTTAAATAGAAAATCGATGCAAGGCACTGATATGCAGTACACTGTATAAATATTTTCTTCTCGAACGTAGAAGAGCAAGAAATTTGGTGAGAGAGAAAAAATTCTTGAACAAGAACAGCTTTCCTCATTAAAGTTTTATTATAAATTAAAGTGGAAAATTTAAAAAATGAAGAACTTCCAACCTTTTAGGCTTCGAGAATTACCCATGAAATTTTTCTATAGTATAGTGATACTATTTCCTCATAATGGCCTCCTATTTGTTCATAAACCGGTTTGCTTAATACTTATCGATTTGACTGCGGTTTCCAACTCTTGTTCTTCTATTTGCACCTTACTCACTTACCTTCCCTTATGTCATTCGGTTATTACCGAATTTTCCTATTTACCAATCGTATTTATAACCCTTGTGTATATATCAGCGATATTAAATTTGCCTTTAGTTATATCAATTTATTATCTTTCAATTTTGTTATTATTTCACGATAGCATGTCACCTGTACATACAAAAGATAAATATCAGTTGCACCAGAACAGTGACTTTCTTTGGTAGGTAAACAAGCTATTACTTTGCTTGGACTGAATAAAATCGTAAGAAGGTATTCATGTAACACTTTAAGGTTTGAGGTGTGTATTGTTCAACGAGCAGACGTTCTTTCAAAGCTTCTCATAATACTCTATTTAAATTCCCTCTAATTCAAGATTTATTTAACATCGGAACATGAGAAAAATATACACCTCGTTTTTGTTGTTTTGTCACTGCATTTTTCCCACGGATATCATATAGATAAGGCAAAATGGATTGGAACATCGAGACCATCTTGAGGCAATGATTCCGTGAGGTCGTTTGAAAATGTTTTTCCGATTCCTCTTCTCATTCATCGTCTTACTCGGATATGTAGCTTCTGATCTTATCAAACGGAATGAAGTTCTCACCTAAACACGATAATAATGTAAATTTCATAGAGTATCAACACATTACATTGAACGATCGAACAACATATTAGATATCGCAATTGAAAAGTTTCATCGTTCCTCACGTAATTTTAATTACAAGGTTTTAACCTTACTGTTAGAATTACGTTGCATGCAACTTATTTCGAGGTTAACGTCTTAATGCATTTTTTGCGCACTTTAATCCTTAAGTTTTGCTTCTATCGTGAGAACATAACCACCATTTATGGTATTATCTACCAATGTATTTCTAACTCTTAAGGATCTTAACGATAAGGCATTTTAAAACCCAATGTTGAATATTTTAGGAATCAACGCTATTGGAATGCACCATTTTTCTTTTTCGTCGTGCCAAAATATGCATCATTGATGTTGTGCCCATTTACAACTTAAACCCAGTCAATTACTTAGTAGGAAGGAATTGAAGAAATTACTTTCTTTATTCATATCGGTCTATTTATAATGTTTGTAAAAGTCGCCTGTTCATAAGTTCCCGCCTTTTATTTTATGCATGTAAAAGCTGAACTTGTTCGATTCTGTCACAAATGAGCTGGATTTTGTGGGCGTCTACCTATGCTACAATTCTTTTCTGCCACTTCTATAACTAAGATGTTTGCAAAAATATACAGTTAGAATTCAAATATGTTCACATAGAACACATTTGAACCTATCAGATCTAATAATTTTTAAGAATTATATAGTTTTTCTATTTCCAAGTGCATCCATTTTATGAAACTTCAGGGATGTAACTATTTGTATTTAGAACTACTGGATGTGCTATCAGGTAGATTTTTAGGAAAAAATATTGTACTACCTGGAAAGACTATTATTTTATGAACATTTCAATCTTAACAATTCTGTTTCAGTTGTGATCTTATAGGCGTGAACGCTGATTATTATCAACAGTTAAATTGTCCTGCTCTCATACTTCGACTAACTTACTAATTTGAAAGTTCAATAATACCGAGATGTTGTAACTCAAATTTAATTCGTCATTTTTTCGCTTTACATTTTTAGATGAATAGTTAGTCCCCAACGGTCTAGTGAGAAGGTGTGTTATAAAAATGTTTGCTGCCTGAAGTAACTCGATAAATAGCGGGGCAAGTAACCTTCCTAATTGAACCGTCGATGTACATTTTGATTTTTGATTTATTTTTCGCTAATTCTACGGCTGTTATCATTGATAACATTTTAATGACTAGGGTCAAAAGCATGCTACCACAGTCGTAAGAGACGTTGGCGTTGTTTAATGCTCTCCACTGGAATCGAAAAGTTATAATTATATACCTGTATTGTATGCTCTCCGTATAGTGTATAAATACCACTGATTTCCCCAGAGGGGAGTAGCTTTTTTCTTAAGTTAGTTCATTCAGAGTGGAGATTTCTAGCTCTCAGACTTTGCTCTTAAACCCTCTGAAGACCGGCAGCATCTCTCGCTAGCACCGTGTTCACAGCCAGCAGAGTTACCCTTTGCATGCCGTGATCACGACGGTTTGTAGCAATACTGAGATGTATCGACAGTATCGAAGGAGTTGAATAAGAAACAGTGACCAGCCTTTCATTGTTGCAAAAACTACCTTCGTAAAGTCAGTGTTGAAAAGGAAATTTGACTTTTCTATCATCCTAAAACACTTTTCGTTTGCCTTGATTTAGTGTTTATGCATTAAAAACATTAAACTTTACCTGAATTTCTGTAGACATTCTAAAACCTGAATAGCACTGATTTAAAAGAAGGAAACTGTGTAAACCTTGACATATACCATGTCTAAGTATGATGCTCTTTTAGATATGTTGCTATTTTCCATTCAGGTTTATTTCAAGATTGTAGCAGTAATTCTGCTGCACATTTCTACGTCCCGAATCTATCCTGCCCTGCAACGTAGTCAAAGATTAGAAAAAGAATATCGGCGTTTGAATGAGATAGTAGATGGATTGCTGTAGCGGTCTCAAGATGCTAAAAAGGTATTCAACTTAGCGGAAGGTAGAAGTTAAGTGCAGCTACATTAGCTTATATTTCTCGTGTGAAAAACTGCTCAAACAGAATGCTACCGTGCGAGCAAGATCTCTGCCCGCATACACTACATTTTTGAATAAAGGATTTGGTAAGCCTGCTCTAAAATTGAACTGGAGAAAAGTGCTATGATCTCCTGTAATTGTTTGCCTTGAAGACGTCTCATGTGCCTCCTCAATTTCTCACATTTAGTTACCTCTGATTCCCTTAGGCTTTTTATCTTGCGGTGCGTCAAACCTCAACTAGCATAATTGTACGTATTCTATCTGCATCATATCGTGCATAATCCTAAGGACTTCATACCGTATTTGATGTAGTAACCACTATAGTCATTTTAGTCATAAGCATCTATTTTACTTGGGGAATTACATTTTTACGGAACTTAATACTTTGTGCTTTAAAAGAATTTGACAGCTGAAAATTTAAAATTGATGTATGTTTCACGACTGTTATCATGAATCCTTATAAGTTAGTATTGCTCTACTAATTCATTCCGGAAAGTTCCACAGTTAACTTAAAATTCCATATTTAAATACTTCCTAGTAATTGATGGACATGTGATTAAACATTGTCGCTTATACGTAACAGTAAACATAGGTATTAAAATCAGTCTCATATTAAATTGTCAATATCTTTAATACAATTTTACTTCTTACAGAAAAAGGTATGAAATATTGAGCGAAGTTTTAAATATTACTATGAATTTTATATCGATGTCAGTGTCAAACGGTTGGTCTATTCGAAGCCAATCAGCACATATTTTTAAAACAATTTTTGTTTACTCTAACAAGATATCTATAAAAATAAATTGGTTCGTAGCAATTCAGTTTTCTTAACCATATCCAAGTACTTTATTTGATTTAAGAATAAAAATGTTCATTTCCATGATATGGATGCATGAAGTGATTGTGATGATACAATTATCTTACACAGAGTATATTATGACTTAAGGGAAATATGCTAACTTTTTTTAATAACAGAAAGATTTTATGATAACAGCTAGTCGTTTAAATATATACCTTTCTTTACATACAAGTATAATTTAGGGCTCGTAGTTTTCCATATCCAGTTTTAACGCACGCAGTCGTTATGATATACATTAAAATGTAGTTGGCTCGAGAAAAAGGCAACATAGAATATCAAATTAGAAAATAAAAACCAGCGCTTTTATGAAGGAATAACTCTAAAATAATAGTCAAAAGCTGAATGCTGTTGTCTAGTACAATCCTGTGTTGCACGACGCTTCAGCTATTTAAATAATCGGTGGCTGTTGTTAAAAATAATAATATCACGATATTAAAGTGAATAAATTAGAGTCTTATTCCAGTGGAACTGCTTTATTGCACTCAAATTTCGGTAAGAACTTCATTGCATGATGTCCGGCTCGTCTCTTTCTTATTCACAAGCAAGGCATAAATGTCAACCGGTTGTGCTACTTGTGACGAAAAACACGACGTCAAACACTATCCCGCTAACCTAATGCTTCGTGTAACTGAACACTAGAGATAATAGACTGAAATGACCTTACGAGCTTATAAGAGCAATTTGACACCGCAGATAGCGCTCGCACGCCTGTACGTGTTCATCATAGTACTTCCACTCACACAAAAGCACAAACGACAAGCTTAAAAGGACAATGTCTTTCCTTATTTACCAAATTTTTATTCACATCAAATTTCGTTTGTGTTATGGATGCAAATTATGTTGTGAACAGAGAATTAGTTTACATAATACATTATTTTAGTGCCTAAATGTTTACTATGTTGTTAATGTTAATTATGTTAATGTTTGCAGCCACCGTGGTCGAGTGGTCTGCGGCCCGTGTTCTGTATCGGGTCTCTGCTTCATGTAGAAAGACCGCGGGTTCGAACCCGGCCATGGACACGAGTTATTTCTCGTACGCCGCGCCGTGCACTCAACCCGCTAAGCAGCCCATGAAGACGCTCATCAACCTCCCGGGATCGTCGCATGGAGCTCACCCTTACTCTTATACCTAGCACCATTTTTCTTCTACAGAATTTCATTCAGCGATCAGAGGTACATCGATAAAATTCATCAAGTACGCTCGTAAACAAAGATTATTGATTATAGATAGTGCAAAAATTTACTTCAAAAACACTCAATTATTAAAACACTCAATAACCAAAATGTTCAAATACGGAACAACGCATTAACTAATGTCCAGTGTTTAGCAGTAAACACAGTGTTTTTAGGTTTTCAAGTCAAGTGTAAACATATGTTGGGGACGCGGTTATCAGCGTAAAGGAAAGAAAGAAACTTTATTTACAATAAAGGGTACTGTGCAGATACATTGGTTTTGCAAGTTCTTAATGGTAATATCTTAAGAGTAGTGATAATGCTTATCGATAACATCGTGAGTCGTAGTGATGATTCAAGCGAGATCCACGTCCCCTCTGTTGTAACGTGGAGACTCGTAGGGGCGTGTCGGTGAGCGTGGTGGTGTGGCTTACAACTGTGGCCGGACATTTCTAATCGCTGATGGTCAAGCACAAACAGACCACGACAGCTAGCGGTATCAAACCCTGGTCTTCCAGCATAGGGTACGCTCACGTCGACCAATCTTGGTACACTCCTGCAGTCGGAGACTTCGGACTAGTAATTAATACGTACTCCTAAAAATACTAATGAATTGTTGAAATTTTTTTAGGAAATTATGAAATAGAAAAGAATGAAAATTTGCTTATTTGGAAAAAATGAAAACTAGGAAGGGAAACTAATTGAATCTTGAAAGGAATATTAACAAAACTATGAAAATTATTTTAATGATTGGGAAATTAAAAATGAATCTACTCACTTAAATTTAATAAAAGATAATAAATTAATTTTCAAAAATTAAAGATATACAACTCTTAGAGATGTCTACATAAATTGTGATGAGAATTGGCCTTATAAGAAGTTGACAATGGATGATCAAAAATTTATAGCTGAATGTCTTCAGATAACAAAAAATTTCTTAATTAGTGGTATTTAAGATCATTTTAACTGCTAAACATGCATTAAAAATGTAAAATTAATTGATCTCAAGTTTGGGAGAATATAGTGACCAGTGTTGGTTTAAAATAGCTTGGGGGTCCAAACATTTGAAATACAGTTAGGTGCCACTGACAAAGAGAGGGTCGTCACTAAATGTTGGCTTATAAAATAGATACAGTATATTAATTCTAAATGAGATAAAATAGAAAATTTCACTGTGTCTAACTTTTAGTATAATTTTTTTTGCAGGTGTGTTGCATGTAGATGAGGAAGCTTACCGTTGAGAATGAAGGCTTGGTCCATTATCTCTCTTATGAGCTGTTGGACAGTTTGTTTGTGTTTGGATGTAGATCCTAGCAAGACTAAAGTTTATGGCCCTGGACTCAAACCTCAAGAGAATGTTTACCCTGTGAGATATTTCTTCATTGAAGCCTATGATTCTGATGGAAAGAGGTGAGTTTGCTTCATTTTATTGATTAGGCTCTGCACTAGTTATGTCTTACTAGCATTATTAGTGCTTGTTTGCTAGTACAGTAGAAGTTTTTATTAACTGACACCCATGGGACTTTGCATTTGCTGGTTAATATCACCCAAGTAACCACAAACAATTTATAGACATGCTAGACATAAAAGGAAAACAATATCAATTGCTTAAAGCAGTTAAAGAAGAAAATAACAATGAATAAATGTATAATGCTTAGCCAGCAAGCACCAGTTTAAAGGAATTGTGCTGTATTACTAGTACTAGTTTTCTAATATTACTAGTACCAGTTTGCAATTATTACTAGTACTAGTTTTCTAGTATTACTAGTATCAGTTTGCTAGTATGATTAGGGGTATGGTATGAAAACTGACGCATTCTAAGCCTTGTTTTACTAATTCAGATGTTTCAAGTTTTATCCTTTTCTAAGGACATTTACAGCCTAACTTTACTATCAACAATTCTGTAATAACAGTAAAACTGGTTCATTTGAGACAGTGCTTGACAGTTGCTTATAGGACAGCTTTAAAAGGAAAAGTGTGATCTAAATGATAGGTACAATTCCTAGTTACTACGTACCTGATGAAAGTAATTATTGTTAATATTTTTTAGGTCTTTTAATGCTGTTCTTGCATGTTTCCCAATATGCTGTCAATAAGCATATTTTTTCTAGCTTGCTTGTTCATGATGCTCTCTTCCTCATTAATGTCATGCTTTAGTTATTTTACTTTTTACTGTTACCTCCAGGAGTTGTATAGTTTTAAAGTATGCATATGCCATTACTTAATTTTAGGGGAAATAGATTGAGGGTATGAAGTATACAGCATTGTCTTATAATAGTTTGAGAATATTGAGAATGTTCAGGATTCATTGAGACAATTTTTGAAGTCCAATCTCAAATTTCAAGTATGATTTACATCTGCAAAGCAAGAGAGAGAAAGAGAGAGAGAGAGAGAGAGAGCAGAATAAAAATATATTTTAACATAAATTTGTGGTGTTCTTCATAGTGAAGTATAAAATATGTGCCCAACAGAAGGAGGCCAACACAGAGAATATGATACATTGATATTCATGTACCTACAGGATCAAAAATAGTTGAGTCAAGAATATGCACGAATAGTGTTGATCCAATTATCTCTCTTACTCAAGCCCAAGTCTTGATGTAGAGAGCTTGAGTATGCAAAGAGTGTTTGAAGTCTTGAATGGGGCCATTGTTGCCTAGTACCTCTGGAGGCTTGTGGAGATGAGTGTTAGTGATACTGCACAGGAAGGCTTCACTTGTTTCTTTGGTATGTACAGAGCAGCATTTGTTGAGAAAAAGTCCAAAGCTTGTTGAGTGGTGAGCCTATATGGTTGGCAGCATCCTGCTCACCCAAAAGCTTGAGTGTGGGACAGTTCTGTCATGGATGCATGAATGCCTGTGTCAGTTACCTCCCTTCAATCTACTATGGAAGGTCAAGGTGGAGATTCACTAAGAAAACATTTTAAACTGTTTTTCTTTTTCATAAATTTCTTTTAATGTTGCCAAAAGTTTTGTGAAGAAAGTCATGTTGCATGCACTTTCTACATGCATCTCATGCTGTAAATACCAAAATACCTTATGAAAATTCAGACACATTTCAATACTGATGTAAATTTTATTGTCTGTTCATAATTTTTACTTAATTTTGTTATTATTCTCTTAACTGTAATGCAATGCTTGAGTTTAGGCATGAATATATTTGCTATGATGGCTCAGTGTTGTGGCAAATTAGTAGTGCCAAAATAAGGCAGCTTTTCATTTTGTTCATGTCTCATAAATGTTCAATAGTACTAAGAATTAATGTTTCTTCTTTCTACATTATGTGGAGCTCATTTGTTTGTTGTATATAATGCAGAATGTATGTCATAAAGCCTTAATGCATTCAAATTTTAGTCTTACCTTCTCTTCTTAGACTTCATGGCTCATTCTCTTCTAATTGGATTGGAAATGAAGAGGTATCAGGCCTTCCAACAGGCACTATCTAACCAACTTCAGGTAGGTTGTACAAAGTTGACTGCAGTTCGAATATTTTTATATGTTTTTTCTTTTCTGTAATTTTGGTGTTTACTTTTGTAATATTTTATTTTAAAGGTGTTTGTGTTGTTACGTGTGCTCTCAACCTAAGCATGATTTTATAGTGAAGTTTTGGTTTTGGAAGGCAAGCATTTGTGGCAGTCTTTGCAGTATTTGTTATTGTTTTGTCTGTGATGCTATTTACATACAACTGAAGTGACTGAGGTAGTGTAATGTTTCATTACCTGGTTCTTTGTCCTCTTTTTCTGTGTTCAGTATGGCTAAACATTTATCCAAGCAACAGCTATCCAACTATTTTGTCTTACTGAATATACCATTTTCATTGTTTGCTAATTTTATGGTGGTTTTTACTACTACATTGGTACTTATCAAATTATATGCCTTGTGTTGAAAATTCAATTTCTCAGTTATATACTTATAGTTTGCACACTTGAATATACCCTGAAGATGATGATCCTTATCTAAGTTTTCTTGAATTTTGGGTGGGATATCTGAGTTCATCTGAAGAAGTGTGGTGTTAGTGTTTAGCCTCAATTATGACACTTGCAAGGAACTAGTGTTTGCACAAATCATTCTCATTGATTGTATCATTAGTGACCTGTGTGGGAGGCTACAGCAGTGTTATGTGGTGAAGTAGCCAGGTAGGTTGGTTTTTCTTCATGCTCCTAACTCTACAAATTGTGATAATCCTTTGTGGTAATGACTTAAAAGTAATTTCTGATGTTTTTTTTCTTTGCTTCAACTTTCATTTTCTTAGGTAAGTGTGCTGCCACTCTCTTGGCTATGCCAAGCTGTGGACTCCAAAATGCTACAATTCACAGAAGCTGTTGAATAAAGCTCTCGAGTTAATGTAAAGTTTACATGATTGAGTGAAAATTATTTGAAAATAATCATCATTATTTATGTTGAAAAGTTTTTCAAAAGCATTTTGAGTAGTTCTGTCAAATCAAGAGAATTACCTTACCTCCTGTGGTAAATTGCATTTATTCAATTTGGAAAAAAAAATTTCATAGCATATGCTTTTTCTACAGCAGGTAGTTGCCATGGTATCTGTTTCTCTTTTTTTTGTAGTATATTACATGAATTTTATTTTAGATAAAACCTTCAGTTGGCTTGTATGAAGAAGTGTTGGTTATGTCATCACATTTTGCTCTATTTATTTTAGGTTGGAGAAATCAGTTGGAGAGAAAGTATTCAGCGTTCAAGTGGAGGGTGATGTTGATGCCGGCACCTACTGCAGAGTGTGGGTGCAAGTGCTTGACAGATATGATGGCACCTACATTGTCAGGTGAGTCACATTGGTAGGTGTGGATGCATGTACTTATCAAATATGATAACATCTACATTGTCAGGTGAGTTGCCTACTGTGAGGTTTGGGTGTAGTAGATATGATGGCACATAAATTAGGTGAGTTGCTTGATTCTAACTTGTCAACCTAAGCTTGTCATTGTTGCATTGCTCCTTCTCTAAATTTGGTTATAAAGTTAAATATTTTACTTTGCCATAGCTATGGCTTATAAAATTATCATGTCTGAGTTGCATAGTAGAGGTTTCTCTCATTAGCTCGTGTTCATGTTTCCTCCTCACTGACATTGAATTTTTATGCATTCTTCTTACACCAGGGCAAAAGAAACTGTAGAACTACAAAAATATGTAAATGTGTTGTATTATTTTTCATAATTATCATGTTCTTATTAGCCTCTGTTGAATATTTTCATTGGGAACTTGTTATGGCACACATAAATTTTAAAGTTTTGATTTGGTTGAGCATAATTATTTCTTAGAATTACTACTATAGAGTAGTATCTGTGTGCCTATGCTTGTTTGTATTCGGTGTAAAAATTTTTGTATTATGAACTTTTGAACAAGCTATTTCGTAAGGGTAATAGCTGTCAAGCTCAGTTATGGAAGTTGAGCATTCATTCCACTTGTGCCTTCACATGGCTTCTTGCTTGAAAATTTTAGAGTAGGAGTTACTTGCAAGCTTGCTAGTATAGTAAAGTGGGAGGGTACCGCACCTCTGCACAAGTCACAGTACTAGCTCCAAATATCCAGCTATTGTGACCCAAGGTGTAAATATGGTAGTGAATGTTAATATAAATGTGCATGTGTGATCGTCCTTGTGTTTTTTAGTGAAGGCCAATATTGTGACTTGGCATTGTCACTGTTCAAATTGTCTTTGAATGGTCACAACTTCATTCTTCTTTTAAATGCTCATTGTCTCACGGAAAAATCGTTTGGAACCATAAAAGTAAATCTTTGAAAGTAATTTGTGCATTCGTTTACTGCTGAATACAGCACTTATAAATTTATGTAGGAAATTATATATCGTCTGTAAGTGTGCAAAGCTTTGTGACTGGATTTCTGTGTTTTGAACTGATGTAAGAAACTATTAGTTTCAGTTGTAAGGTATAGAAAATTGATTGTGAAAACTGTCAAATCTTTTGCTTGTGTTAATATTCCTCAGGTGTAATTTTTATGTTAGATATAAATTCGATTTTTATTTGGAGATGAATGAAATTTTTTTTTGCAATTTCAAATTATTTTTGGAACCAAGTAGAAATGTTCGAGAAGTTTCTCCAGAAATTGTTGTTGGTACTTGACGGTGATGTAAGTCCTGTATTCCATGGAATACTGAGGTGACCCACACATGTGTGCCTGCTCAGGTATCGCACCTACCAGACCTGCCGCAACACCCGCATCAATGTCCTCTACCTCAGTCAGCACGTCGCTGAGTCTCCTTATAAAATTGACGGTATGTGCGTCGTCACTGATACTTTCTTTTATGTCCAATTCAGTCTCTTATTCTTAAGCCTTGAACGTTCATGTAGTTGTTCTAAATTTCTCTGGAATCAGAGTATTCAAGTTAGCTGATAATTTTTTATCATAATGCTTTATTGCCTTTTGAATCTTATTATGGCTTCATCAGGCAACAGTTAGCGAGGTGTACAATATTTGTTTCAAAATTGCTTTCATGCTTGCAAGGTCAAGTATTTCAATGAGTGCATACGCTGACTCATCCCACAGTGTGAAAAATTTATATTTTATACACTGTACGCTATTATCTATGGAACTAATTTTTTCACACAAAGCAAGAACAGTTCAATTATCAAGATATGTGGACTCCATTCTTTGCCTCTACCGTCAATACATGTCCAATGGCATCACCCTTATTTGTGACTGATGGTATTGCCATCAAAATGGCCGAAAATGAAAAACATCAGATTGTAGTAGGTGAAGCATAGAGTGCTATTCTCTGAAGTAGTCTACAATGCAGGTAACATTAGGCCGTCAGCAATGTTTTTTCAGAAGTTTACATGTGTATATTTGGTTTTCAAACAGTTTTAAGTACATGTTTCAGTTTTTAAGTCGCATTTTTTCGAGGAGGTAAAATGCTAACGGCAACATCGTATTACGAGGAAATTGATTGTATGCGTGAAAATTTAATAAATTAAAAAAGAAGCCACTTAGACTAGTGAAACGAGATGTCCAATTTTTCACCTCGACAAAGCATGGCCTCGCGCTTCTCAAGCTGTGGTCCAAAATTTACAAAACTTGAATTCTGATTCTGTAGCATCCTATTGTCCTGGTTATTTGCCTGCTGATTATCACCTATTTAACACTTGCAGCGTTTTATATGCGATAAAATATTTTTAAGTAAAGACAATATTCTTGAACAAGGACGAGGTAATTGAAGGATTCGGACAGTTTACCACATGACACGATGAAAAATTTTCTAAAGATGGAGTACTGCATTTGACTTGAAGAAACATTAGAGAAGGGCCATGAATCAACATGGATTATATTTAGGATAAATGAAGGATTTTTTTAATTCTTCTGAAACATTTTATTGTTTATGTTTCAAATGTGTGACACCTAATATATATATATATTTGTGTAAATGTTTGTGTGTGGATAAGAGGCTTGTATGTGTGTGGTTAAAATCATCCCTTCATACCGTGTAATACCAAATGCAAGCAAATTGTTTTCGGTTCTAGATCATTCCATTTTTGTATCTAAAAAAGTTATATTTCTCCTAGTGAACAATTTTAAAAATTATTTGCTAGCGAGGTGTACTAGACGAGATATAAGAAGTAATGAGGTCAAAACGGGAACTCGCCTCCTCCATTACCTATTAATTACATAAGATCAGTAGCTGTGGTGGTTAGGAGAGCAAAGAAGGCATGTGTTCACTAGATGCCCATCAATTTTAGAGTGGATGGTTGAAGCTGGGTGAGCTCGGTCTAAAGTGAAATTTGTTCTGGGTAAAGGCAGTCTAACATTCTCAACACTTAATCTTTGAATTCGGACATTGAAGGTAGGACTATAGTGTGGATGTGTGCAGAGCTTGTGTACGCGGAGAACTGCTACTGCCCGGTAGGGTCACTCGAGGCTTGGATGGAGGGTGCGGGCTGCCCAGCGTCCCTGTCTCAGATAACAGAGGATCTGCTGCCTTTCCCTGCCGTGAAGTTTAGCGAGGTGCTCACTATGGCCAAGGATCGCTACTACAGGCCTGCCTCGCGCAGCTTCTGCCACTTTGTCGTCAAAAACAACGAGGTGACTCAAGCTTTTGAGTTATACGTAGTTACACGCAGTCATCAATTTTTATTTATAGGCACCAGTACGTATGGGAGACCTTATTTTCCATTGTTTCCTACAGAGGTGATAGTGGTAATAGTAGTGGTGATAGTGGTCAATTGACCCTGGCGGTGGTAATTAACGGTTTCTTTACTTGTCTTATCCTTCCTACTTTTGTACCTGTCCGTGATTGATATTTGCCGGCATGGGACTTGGGTAGCAGCCCAAGAATAAACTAATCGGCTCGTTTTTTTGCTATATTCTAGTCTATTTTAGTCTATGTAGTCTATTTTAATTTTTTCTTTTGATTTAGATGCTCTATACCAGCACTTGTACATAAAAATAGCTAGAACAGTCGTTCCCAAAAACTGTGAGCAAGTAATTGACTGTAGCTCTTACAAATAGCCAAATATGGGATTGGTTCTCATAAGATACTTCAACCATTTCTTGGGTTCATCCTTGCAATTACCATTCTCTGGAACGGTCAATATTACGACCAAGAGCAATGGTCAGAGACTCGCTTCCTCAATGTTAACCAACAAAGAGAACGTTCAGATCGTTATTTCCCTGTTATATGTACGTAGTGAGTAATGTTGTTACTGTGGCACGAGAAAGCTATGTATTTATAGGGCAATGGTTTACTTATACTGTTCTGGCAGGTCTATCGGTCCTGTTACGGCCAGCACGTTGACTTCCACATGTTCATGGACAACATGCTGCTGTCGCTCGCGCGAAAGATGATCCTACCAGACACAGAGTTCATCATCAACCTTGGTGATTGGCCTCTCGTCGAGAAAAAGGTGCGAGAATTTTGCATTTTTCTACGATGCTTGTGATTCATCTACCTCGATATCTCGTTATGAAGGCCGCGTGAGATATTATGGGTTTTTTTACTCGCTTTTCCTCCACTATAGGAGTTTTTTGAACTTTGTGTGGGTTTTAATTAAAATCTTTTCGAGCTAAAAAAAGAAATTCAAGAATATTTTCACACTGGTTTAAAAATTGGAAGGAAAATATGCATTATTTATTCACATTGAAAATGTTTCTGCAAGGGAAAACTTCAGGGTTACAATTTTTGAAGATGTATTTAGTAATCAATCTGATTTGTGTTCTTAGTTGAGCAACATAAATGTTTTCATAAAATAAGTCCGTCAGACACGTTGACTAGAAATTATCACAGCAAAATTTTAGTTAGATTATTTAAGTTGTTGTTTTTAATACTAACATGGTCAGATTTCTTAATTGAAAACAGTAAGTTGAGTTGTAAATGACGCATAGGTATTTTAATCACTGAAAGATTACATTTTCGTATTTCTATAACTAAAGTTTTCAGTTTTCAGTGGAGGTATGTTGATAGAGATGGTCCTTCTACGTATGTCGAGTTCTCTACGCTTCTTGGAAAATATGTAGGATTCCTAAGCTCTACGCTGAGGGGGAGAGGGTAGGGGTTGTATGCTGGTAGTGTCTGATCTTGTCAGTGTAAATTGTGAAAGAAGCATTTCTCAGTAATAATCCTAGCTTCTCATTGCAGAATTAGCGAGATATGTTTTAGTTAGGACGAACTTATTTTTAGTTTTTCTACTATTTTCTCTATCTCAGGATTACTCTTATTCTATGAAAATTAAAGGTAGGCTTTACTGCAGCCTTCTTCGTACTAGTCTCCTCCATACTTTATCCGTCAACGTCTTTCTCCAATTTTGCATCTCACAACAGATATTCCCTGTCGTTACAACCCCTGTCCAGTGAACACTGGAGTTCAGGGGATCTCAAGCTAAAATATACAATTTCATGTCACCGAATTTGAGTTTTTAAAAATTCTCAAATGTGCAGAATTCTGAGGATTTTCAGAAGTATGAAGTATGAAAATAATCTGAAAGATTTTTGTACTTGATTCACGCTACCATGCTTGAAATAATACCTTGTGGTGCACGAGAGATGTTATTTTGACAAGATATTCTTTGTTAATAGCCCCGCTGCATTACGAAGACAGATGTAAAATTTTATGTAATTCTTTCCTCTTTCGAATTGTGCATTTGTTTTTTCATGATTAAAACTTTAATTCTCAATTTCTTTTTGGATCCCGGAACACTGGGGCACCCTGTGTATGGGAGTAACGTAACACCGGGACACCCTGTGTATGGGAGTAACGTAACACCGGGACACCCTGTGTATGGGAGTAACGTAACACCGGGACACCCTGTGTATGGGAGTAACGTAACACCGGGACACCCTGTGTATGGGAGACACGGCTCAATCACGGAAGAATATTTCTACGCTCGAGTGGAATATAAAAATCGTGTGGCAGAGAATATTGCTGGTGCTGATGTGGTCTGGACATTTGGAGAACGTGAATGAGTAGCGTCTCGTTAAAAAATAATGAAGCAAGAAGTAAGGGGAGCATGAGGTGTGGGAACGAGTTTTGCATGGTTGGATAGCGTGAGTGAAACGCTGGGAATGAAATTATGTTTATAGAAGTTGTCAGTATGACATACATGAGGCCTGTACCCCTCTGGCGTAGTCCTTATATAGCCTGGTCTTTTATTTTACCTTCTTTAGTGAGTCGGCGTGTAAGAGAGGATAACCTCTAAGCTTTATTAACGTCTTATTTTCACGAATGATCTGACTTTTTCGATCATGCCTTGGGATGAGACTACTAAAGACAATACATATAATGAGAAGATGAATGGAAAGATGGAACAATACTTTGATTATGATTTGTTGTATGCTGCTCACAGACACCTCCATTGCTGCCTATATTCTCGTGGTGCGGCTCCGACGACACTGCCGACATCGTGCTGCCAACGTACGACATCACCGAGACCACATTGGAGATGATGGGCAGGTTTGTACGGCTGTCACCTACGTTTATGTTTCTATATGCATCGCCTTGAATAGTTATGATTGTTGATGTTACTGCGAAACTCACTCAGCTGCTATTTCAACAGTTTTCTCATTTTTTATGGTTGGTTAATGGTCATCATGGACCTTATATCTGACTCGAATGATCTAACTTTTATGACTTGGATTTCAACCATCCTTTTTGTGCGTTGGTGACCAGAATAACTACGATTCAAATTCCTACCTTCGATGAGTTTTCCATTTATAGGTCAGTTATCCTACAGGGAAATAAACCCTCAGACATGTGTGTTTACAACTAACTGGAGGTTATTGAAACTCGATTTTTGTGCGATAGTAAGAACTTGATTCTAAGCGAGTTTCAAACCTGCTTGTGCCTTGTGCTTAGAGTGCAAAGCGTACGCTTATATTTAAACCCTCTAATTAGCTTTCAATATTCTACACATCGAATGCATTTTGAAGGAATTAAAATGGTGACCTCCTTCGGGCATTTTAAGTGGCGATTATCTGGCTTTGCAGGTAATCATTTCCTACTCTCGGTAGGTGATACTATAGGGCTACGTACGTAATTTTTCGTATTCTTTTCAGGTATAGCGGAACTTTGCGCGCATTTGCTTTAAGGCGGCAAAATATAATAGGAAACACGAGAACTGCGCTTAATTCAGTCTCGTGGCACCGTATCTTGTGGTCGTATCGAGTGGGACATTAGTGTTACTTATTGCCTTGGTTCTAACTCGTGCACCAAGCGAGGCCATGCAGTGGCGTTCACCGCTTAGCAGAGTTCCAATGTCTCATACCCTCTCATGTATTGCTTGGCAACGCGTTACTTGAATATATCTTGCCGTCATCAGAGTTACGCTGGACATGCTGTCGGTACAAAGCAACAACGCCGTGCCGTGGAGCCAGAAAAAGCCGGTGGCGTTTTGGCGAGGGCGGGACTCACGTCAGGAGCGTCTGGACCTGGTCACACTTGCACGCCAGCACCCTGACGTCTTCAACGTGTCCCTCACCAACTTCTTCTTCTTCCGTGACCAGGAGGAGAAGTATGGACCCAAGCAGAAGCATGTCTCCTTCTTTGAGTTCTTCAACGTGCGTTCACTCAAAATGAACTATGTATTTTAGCAATAATTATGTTCATATACCTAATTTTTTTGTGTTGCGTTAACTATAAACTTGTTCCAAGAAACATTTTTGCGTAATGTGGTACGTCATTTTCTATCATAAATTAGAAAGAATATTGCTGATGCACGAGTAGTTTTCAAACTTAGGTCTTGAAGTATGTATATGAATGCAAACTGAATACTCTTTGGATGATGTGCACAGTACAAGTATCAGCTGAATATTGACGGATCGGTGGCAGCGTACAGACTGGGCTACCTGCTGGGTGGGAGTGGTGCAGTGCTCAAGCAGGACTCACCGTACTACGAGCACTTCTACAAGCTGCTCAAGCCCTACGTGCACTACCTTCCCTTCAAAAGAGACTTGTCTGACCTCGTCGAAAAAGTAAGTTTCCGTGTGTTTAATGCAGTTTTTTTGCAGGGCTCACCTGTGCAGTCCATTGTATTATTTCTGCTTGGAGAAATCATAGGCTACATTTTAGAAATTTATTTTCATCTTGATGCATAGCAAAGTGGTTCTTTACAATCTACACTGGGCGCGAGCTGCTGCCTTTAACGAGTTAAAACAATAATAAGAAATGGATGTTTGCTCACTGCGGACAATATGAACATGCGATGGGAGCTGGGACCGCGACTGAACAGAGTTTATTAATCTCCTTCCAGTTAAGTGCTGTAGGTGATTATCCTGTAGTTCTCGGGATATTAGCGCTCTTCAATGTTATCCCTAGCAACCCAATGCAGAATCAGCATCACCCGCCCAACCAAACGGACTAGTATTTTCATACTTAACCTGTCTTTTTCATTATATAGTCTCGTTGAGATACTCTCTGTCACTATTGAAATAATTTTTTAGCGTCTACGGTACTAAAATTATTTACATTAATAAAAGTACGGTTGATGGTTAATGACCGCTCGAGATGGAGACATACTCACAGCTCGAGCGTGTGTGCAGGTGCCATTTTCTATCAACAGCCACGTCACGGTGCTTGTCCTTCTCATGCTTTGCGTCTGCCTAGGTCAGCAAACACTGCCTTGGAACTAAATGTGTTACAGTGAACCCGTATAATCAAATTTATATAGTCTCTTTCACTTTACGACTTGGATTTAGGAAATTGTTTTCAACGAAGTCAGCTCAGAAGGCTAAAGTTGGCGAAAATAAGATTACCACCTGACACCTTGGACTGCGATCCTAAAATTTATTTCTAATATCTGAACCAACTCAGCATTTGTCTTGACCTCAGCGTGTTATTGGGTGCACAAATAAATGCTTGTCCGTAAAAATTGGCAACATTCATGAACGTGGCGAAAATTTTGCAGTTACTCAGTGATAACACTGTTGTGTTGAAGCATTCACGGATTTGTTACAGTTTCTTCAGTTGCTAGTTTTACTCTCATAGTACGATACAAGTGCTAAACTACACAATCAGACAGCACACACCTAGGTATGGAATGCTCGGGTACCGGCAGGGGCAATTCAGCGTTCTCGAGTCGAGATCTTAATTCGCAATCGTAGCATTTCATGCCGCTCGGCCATTTGGGGTCCTGAACAAACACATGTATACCTGTGTTTAGTGTGGGCATCCTGAAATATTTTTAAAGATGGTTGTTTTATGAACTGGTTTGAAGTGGAATGTCGTCTTCTGTGCAGGTGAAGTGGGCGCGCGACCACGATGAGCAAATGCTCGCCATGAGCAAGGCAGGCCGCCAGTTTGTCAACGAGAACCTCATGCCAAAAGACATCTTCTGCTACCATGCCTTGCTGCTCAAGGTGCTGTTCTTGTTTGTGATAAGATACCCAACACATGATAAGTAAAGTTTGTTGCACTAGTTTATTATTGGCTTAGCTTAATAGTTAGGTAGACCTTATGATTATTATTTGTGGTTGAGCTCTTCCAATCGTACATGTGAGCCGTAGTTTGCCTTTAATTCTGTATGCATCACTTGATCTATTCGGTTTGTTGAGATACCCATCACGTAGCTACACCATATATAGGGACACTTGTATTGCAAAATTAACTTAGTAACGAAACATGCTCCATATAAGTGTCTACCATGTGTTTGTGTCACACAACTTAAGTATAAACTGAAATAGAGCTAACAATATTCAAACGAAACATACGTATATGTCAAACTCGTGCTATAATTCCTCAGCTCTAGAGTCAAATCGACGAATTTAATTTGATCAAAAACCGGGATGTTTTTTACTTTTTACTTTTATTTTGTTTCTGTTATATTTCAGGCTTATAAATTGGTGCTTTTTCAACCTTATAAACGTTAACATGTTAGAAAGGTTTAATTTTTCATAGAGCATAAAAAAAAATTCTTGATAGATTATAAATTGTGTTTTGCCTAAAACTAAATAGAATTTTATGTGAATTAATGTTGCTCTTCAGATTCTTCTTCTTCCGAGGAATTTAGATGTATACAAGTATATACATATACATATGTGCATATGTGTGTGTATGTTCATACATGTGATATGTGCATGTATGTATGCATGTGTGCGTATG
>VCRD01002617.1:0-14233 GCA_006783055.1 Trinorchestia longiramus
CGCCAGTTAGCATGCACACCTGCATTAGAACTGATGTACTCAATTGAAAGGAGGACAAAGCGCAGCACTTTTTCTCAAGCATATTTTTTAGTTTGAGAAAAGGAGTTTGTCAAGGATGAAAAGGAGTTCCCGGAAGTACTTTGAATTTTCTCGGTTAATTTAACCCTTTCGGTCCCGACGGCATCTCTGATAGCCGCAGTCATTTTTCGCCTATTAAGATGCAGAGCAACACGTGTGTCTGTGCAAACGCTGGTAGGGCAGTGCAAGCTACAGTTTGATCAGGAGAATGCAGTGACCGTAAAACATTACAAAGCATCTTTTTTAAAATTTGAGGTTAAATATGTTGAAAATGTTCTGATATTTGCATCATGGTACCGAAAGAGTTAAAGTTGAGTCATTTTAAGTGTCACAAAAGTTTGGTTCACACTACATGCAATTGATGCGCCTTCAACTCCAATAGTAGCAATACGAACGTCAAGTGACGTGTCATTCTCTAGCACCTTGCTCTTAGAGAGCAGGATAGTCTTATCAAAGAAGCGGAAGTTCCTGCAAATCAAAGAAGCTCTATATTCCCTTACTCTCCTTCCCCCTACCACGGTTGCGTCAGCGCACAAACCTTCATTGTAGCTGCATGAGAAGCCTTTACTGTAGCAGCATGAGAAGCCTTTACTGTAGCAGCATGAGAAGCCTTTACTGTAGCAGCATGAGAAGCCTTTACTGTAGCAGCATGAGAAGCCTTTAATGTAGCTGCATGAGAAGCCTTTACTGTAGCAGCATGAGAAGCCTTTACTGTAGCAGCATGAGACGCCTTTACTGTAGCAGCATGAGAATCCTTTACTGTAGCAGCATGAGAAGACAACACCATATGTTGCGACACACAAACCACCAGTCCTGATCACTCTGCATGTGAGGCCTGCGTGGCGGCTGTTTTTAAATTACAGCGAACAAAATAATGAGCAGACTAATTGGATGTGTGTCTGATGCCAATAATCAGGCAAAAATATTGTTTTAATACTTAATTATTGAATAGCAAATCTGAATGAACACGTTAGGAAGGAAATCATCTGAAAAAGTAGTAAGGACTTCATAAATAGAGTAAGATTTAATATAATACTTCGTACATAATGAAAACCATGGTAACTCATCACTATTCAATCAATTGAATACAGATGACTCAGCCCTGTAAGCTAATCTGAACCCTGCAAACACATCTCCCCTAAATGAATTTACTCAACATGACCCAATAATTCAAGTGAATCAAATCTCTTACTGAATACATTCACCAACCACACAAACTCACTCGACACCGAGGCTGGAGACAAGCCAGAGCCAGCAAAGCCTGTAAGCTTAAAACTAAGGCCACCGAAGTCCGACTAGTCCAAATATTGCAGCTCTCCATTAAGAAGCGACTGATGCGGCTCTCTTTCATACATCAAAGTGTCTACGCCAGTCCTTCTTGCTCAACTCCCGTAATGAAGCAACTTTGCAGACAATTATTACTTTTCTTGAGTCTAATTATGCGCCGCTGAATTCTTTCACGACGTCATAATACAGAGCGAATTGCAGTAGCGAGACCATCTTTTTTTGGCAGGAATTCGGGCTGAAGTTTTTTGGTGAAGGTCTTGAGCGGATGACTTGTTTGAGTATCATTACGATACATGGATACTGCTTAAAAATGGTTAAGGAGCTAACCATCAGTGAACATATCCAAAGAAAAGTTTGAATGTTTGAAACTGACAAATTATATCAATTACCACTAATCTTTATGAGTAAATACATCATGAGAGAATAATCCGCAATCTTGGATAGTAACATAATAAATGATATACAACCCATTTAGCTACCGACAGGAAAAAATGACTTTAAAGGTGTACGGCTAACAAAATGGCCCTAAGATACGTATTTACGTACTGTGCGATGTCATCTACTTGTCTAGACTAATCTTTCTGTGTGGCACATTGATTAAATATTTGTTTTTGCCCTGGCACATTGTTTAAATATTCTTTTTATGCTGGCATGGTGTTAGAATAATCTTTTAGAAACTTGTGACAGGAAAACATAAGACGGTTACTCGTAAAGCAAGAATACCTTCCAGGGCACGTGGCTGCTGAAGATTCTTCACACCAATATACTCGTGAAAAAGTCAAGGAACATAACAGCTACAGAACTTATGAAGCCTCCTCAAATGTAATCGACATTATTTAGTACCGCAAGAATAAAATCTGGCGGTAGTAATTGTGAGCCAAGTAGAGAGAATCATTGAAAACAATGGGTTCTTTAACGGAATGTATGCAATTTAATACGTGACGGAGTGTATGTACGGCATACGTAGGGAGAGAGAGGGCAGTTATTTACAAGCTCTGGAAGTATGAAAAATTAATGAACGTTGTTTTGAATTTACAGAGCGAGACGGAGGACTATATTAAAGCACAGATTCAAATAAACAATTTCTTACTGAGAGATTTGTTTGTCTGAAAACCTGTGCTGAAACCATAAAGTTTTCCCTAATGAGTAATTTACGTCTTAAAGTTCAGTACTTCCAACGTAAGCAAACTGTACGCGATGACACAGCAGCAAAATAATGGGTCACATTACAGACGCATTACATCCTTGTGTCGTCTCAGTTACCGATGTGGTGTCTCAGTTACCAATGTGTTATCCCAGTTACCCATGTGTCGTCTCAGATATCAATGTGCTGTCTCAGTTACCAATGTGTTATCCCAGTTACCCATGTGTCGTCTCAGATATCAATGTGCTGTCTCAGTTACCAATGTGTTATCCCAGTTACCCATGTGTCGTCTCAGATATCAATGTGCTGTCTCAGTTACCAATGTGTTATCCCAGTTACCCATGTATCGTCTCAGATATCAATGTGCTGTCTCAGTTACCAATGTGTTATCCCAGTTACCCATGTGTCGTCTCAGATATCAATGTGCTGTCTCAGTTACCAATGTGTCGTTTCAGTTACCAATGTGTCGTTTCAGTTACCAATGTGTGGCCTAAATTTGCAACTGAAAAATATTAACACATTTGAAATACTACGAATACAAGGAAATCTCAATACAAAATACTATGAATGTAAAACTCTACTGTAAATAGTCGAAAGAATTTTAACTTGAAATTGATTACATTTTTGTATGAAATAATAGAAAATTAACTTTTGATGAGGGGATATGGCCCATCATTTGCCAGCATCTATTATTGTTTTTAAAATACGAGCATTGAATAGAGGGATAAATCTATTTATCACTATTTTGATGCTCATGGTGATAAAACTTTTAGAGTGACTAAACTGCACAATATTTTAGAATATGAATTAAATATTTGTGATACAAAGCTGAGGTTATTTAATAGTATTAATGAACTACTAAAGAATTCTGTGATATTGAAGGTGGTGAAACAGAAGGGGCCTGGAAACTGTGACTTTTAGTGTCTCTGTTATTCATGCTAATAATCCATACTAATAGTTCACACTAATAGTCCACTCTAATAGTCCGTACTAATAGTCCACACTAATAGTCCGTGCTAATAGAATAGAATAGAATGAGGCTATAGGAACGAACCTTTTGGCCCATTCTTGGGTCGGATAATTACTTCGATAATTATTCGGTAGTTTACCCAAGTCCCATGCCGAGTCCACACCAATAGTTCGTACTAATAGTCCACACTAATAGTCCGTACTAATAGTCCACACTAATAGTCCGTACTAATAGTCCACACTAATAGTCCGTACTAATAGTCCACGCTAATAGTCCGTACTAATAGTCCACACTAATAGTCCGTACTAATAGTTCACACTAATAGTTCACACTAATTATCCACACGTATAATCCACGCTGAAGATGGACACGAATAAGCTATACTAATAATTCACACAAATAATTCACACTAATCAGCATTGAAGAATCTTGAATCGGTGGAAAAATATAGCCCGCATTTCCATGAATGCAGGTCGATTCAATTATTGCTAATTTCTTTTAGTAGGAACGAATATAAGAAGAACTTAATAAAATTAAAATACGTGGAAATTGGTACATAAACGCAGCTTACTAAAATTGAAATACGGGGAGATTAATACGCAAGCACAGCTTCCTAGTATTGAAATAAGTGAACATTGATTTTAAGAACTGCGCTGTGCAGTTCGTAATGAGGTCTTAATGAATACGCACAAACCCTGTTCAGTGAGATCAATATTACTGAATATGACCCACAAATTCTAATTTTTCCTTAGAAATCATCCAATTCACCGAAGCTAATAGGACAATGACGCAGTACGTACGTCTGATGAGCAGCAAAACCAAGACACAAAGACATTCGGTGACTGCGTTCAGGAACCCTCATGTGCAGTGTTTCGTGGGAGACACTCATACAGTTATGGACACTGCGAACAACTTGGCTCTGTCATGCCTGGACTAATATGAGCTGGAATATGAAATACTTGTATGACAAGAATGAGTTATTATGATGTTAAATAACATGAAAAGTGCAATAGTTATGAGATATTCATTTAATAACAAAAGTTAGGATATGCTGTTGGACACGACATACTAGGTGTGTATGTGTCATTTCCATGTGTTTCACACGACACATGGGTAGTCTCACGCAGCGACACAGTGAAGGGAAGGAATGTAAACAACCGATAACACGGATAGAGAGAAGTCGAAGCAGCCAGCAAAGCCATCAAGTACGAAACAGAACGAGTGTAGTACAGGGTGACACAAAAAACGGAAACTTTTTAACAATCCAATAAAACCAAGAGTGATCAAAGAAAAATATTTGTTCATAGTATTGGAAACCTTAAAGCATGTAATTTAAGCAACAATGATGGAATTTTAATTATTTGAAAATTACATCTCGTAGAAGATGTCCTTCTGTACGAATCCATTCTTGAAATCTGCTCTTGAGATTCCTCATTGACCGCTGCAACATCTCAACTGGGATACTGTGCATTTCATCCTGAATTCTCTGTTTTAACTCATTCAGAATTCTTGGTCAAGTCGTGTACACTTTACTGTTTAGATAACTCTCCAAATCTGGCGATTTAGGGGGCAGGGAACGTTACCGAATCTTGAGATCGCACGGTTACCGAACAATTCTCGCACAGCCTCCAATGATTGCCGCGCAGTGTGTGATTTTGCTTCACCCTGCTGAAACCAGGTTTTTTGAACGTGTGCAAAATTCTTCAATTCAGGTGTAACGAAGGATTGTAACATCTCCACGTAACGATTTGCAGTGACAGTGATTGCGATCCTCTGTTCATTTAAAAAAAAATAAAGTCCGATAATCCCATGTAATGAAACAGCACATTATACTGTCACCTCACTCGCATGTATAGGGCACTCATGAACTTCATTAGAATTTGTGTCTGCCCAGTAACGGTAGTTCTGCTTATTCACGTAACCTGTAAGATGAAAATGCGCCTCAACTGACTTCCATAACTTGCTTAGAAATTCATTGCCATTGTTTATGTATGTTATCATTTGTTGATAGAATTCAAATCGCAACTGGTATTCGGTTTCCCTCAGTTATTTCATTATCTGCAGTTTGTATGGATGAAATTTCAAATCTAAAGTAACAATTCTGCATTTCAACCGCAACTGCTTGCTTACGAATTAAGCGCCTTGGGCTCAGTAAGACAGACTTTCGTACAGCATCAATGTTCTGTGAAGTACAAATACTTCTTGGTCATCCTGTTGGTTTCTTCTTTAACCCTGGAACGACGAAGTGGGTCTGAGAGGCCCAGTGTCAAAATTAACAAGCCGTGAAGTGTTATTAAATAATTTTTAGATAATGAAACTTTATGATTTTAATAAAAGGCATAATTCAATAAAATAACTGAATCATAAAATAATTCAAAAGTGGCTGGGCGTCCTAGCCCCACTTAGTCTCCGATGCTGCTTATTTTTATCCGTCGTTCCAGAGTTAAGGCAGATCCAGTCTCTTCAGAGTAATTAATCCAACACTTTATCGCGTGTTTTGATGGAACAGCATCATGACGTCCTAAGTAGTAAAAACGTCGGAACTCCCTCTGTGCAGCTATCAAACTATCACCGTTTTTATAAAACATTTTATGGCTAACGCACGCTGTCGCCCGTTCCAGTGATCCATGGTTACTAAAATCGCGGAGTGTTTACTTGCTCAAGGTCACTGTCTCGCAGTGCTGCCACTTGCTCATGTCTGCGAATACGCACTTCAAAAATTTCCATTTTTTTGTCACCCTGTATGTACTTACATGGACCAAATGCACGCCAAACACGAGTAAATTTATGAGAGAATCCTTGGTGACTCTTTGAGAAGGACACAGAACGCTCCGAAGGAAAAATCAACAATGATTGCTGTTCTGCAAACGGTCGATTTTACATCACAGAAGGAGCGGAGCATATTTTTGGGGTTTAGAAACTGACTTCATATTACTGGCCGAAAAGAAGAACATTGGAAAAGACAGACAACACGAGGGAGGAGTAAGCTAGTATAAAACGTTATAGATACTGAGAGAAAAGGGGAATTGGGAAGTCGATTTTGCTAGAAAAGTTGCGTGATTTGCTTATTACCATGTAGGGCAAATTTGACGCCTAGAGAATATGTAGGACGAGTGTTAATTTGATTCAAAATAAATTAAATTAACATCATCATGCCAACGGGTGGCAGCAGGTTTTACCAGCACACTAAGACGTGTGCGTTGAGGTAATTCTTATTTGTGCATTGTTGCAGCACCTAGATGGCTCATAGAACAGGGATACATACCGTGCCTTGGATCTGAGAAGCAATCCCTGGCTGCAAATGCGACTAAGTTTAATTAGAGCCTTAATGGGAGGAAGACAGCGGGTATTGTTTGTAGGTGCTATTTAGGAGTGTTGAATTTTTATATTCCCGTCACCAGTGTTGAATTTCTAGTGCAAATGGCGAGTGCTGAGGTTGATGTCATTTGAAGGTAAAATGAGGTCAGCGATCGGAAAATTCTTGCATTTTCAATGTGAAGGTTTTCATTGAGTTTTGATTGTTCAGTGTCGTACCTAACTATTCAGCATTTAGAAATACGATTAATCCGTTTCAAAAGGGTCAATAAAATGGAGCAATCAATAAAATGGAGCCTTTTAATTATATCATATGAAAGTTTAAGGCCTTCAGAAGGCGATCATGTTATGTTTTCTTTTTATTTGTGTAGGAGTGTCATTTCCAAGTATTGATCAGAAATAACGGAAGAGAAGCAGCACGTAGAAAAACCATGCATTGAAACCAAGATGTACGCTATTTTTGAGAAAGAAATTAACTCGTTATAAAACAATTAAATAACCAATAACCGAGTCTATTAACATAAATAACAAATAATATCTATAACTTATTTCTACATCACAACACTTTATTTCTACATCTGACAGATGTCAACACCCTCACTAACCTATAAATAACTTTGAAATTAACATAGACTATAGACTACATCGATCCTGAAAGGAATAAGTTATAAATGTAGAGATAGTCGGACCATATTTTTCAATATTCGCTCAGTTCTCTTATTTTAGGCAACAAATATTCTTGAATCATCTTTCTGTGTCGATTTCCAATAACAGTTACTGCATTACCATTGATATCTTCAAAAAAATATGGTCAGATCATTCGTGACGACGTGATACCACAGTTACTCTAGCAGTGTAAAGTGGATATTCATGAATTTGCCTGGGATTCTCAGAGGCTCAGAATCTGCAGTTTTGCTTATTAACATAACCATTGAGGTGAAAATGAGCTTCATCTATCATGATCAAATTATTTACAGTCTTCATTATCTGCAAGCTGTAAAAATCTGTTCACAAAATCTAGCCGCTTTTGATGGTCTGTTGGATGTAGTTTATGAGTTATTTGAATTTTATACGGAAAATAATTAGGGATATACAAAAAACTCCGTACATTGTATATATCATAGTTTTAGCGTTTTTAAAAGGGTCAGTAACTTATAGGCCTCCCTGTATTTATTCCATTTTATCGGTAGATAAAATACAGAATACAAGTTCTGTATATATTCATGAAAATTATTTCCTTAAAACACATTAATTCGTCGTAGAGCTTTAATACATTCGCCTTTACAATAATTTGAAATTTAGTCAAATCTAAACCGTGAAATATCCACGGGAACTATCTAGTTAACATTAAAATTAAATAATTTCAGAGTACTTCTCCGTAAACTGTAACAGTCGTGCTCTCAAGTTTCTGTAGAACATCAAGTTGCAGCAGCCATGTAGCTAGATGTGCTGTGTGTGCTCACTCTAAACGACACATCATTTTTCAGTTCAAATGATTATATGCGTTGTTTGTTTAGCAACTTTTCGATATTATTCGTGATTTGTTTTAAAGAAAATGTACTATTTCTCCCTTCTAGTTTCTAGATTGTCGATTGAAGTGAGTTTGAAAGATGTAAACTCGCAAATTATATAATATGAGTGTCATAGAGATTATTTAATACCCCTACCTTCATTATTTTACTGCAAAATGGATGCACCTAATCTGAAGTACGTATTGCACCTACTGACATAATTCAAGATTGCTTACTAGCTTAGGATAAAGATAAATAATTTCTCCAACGTGTGAGTGTCATGTTGCAAAGAACTTTCCAACACCTTCCTCTTTGACCTGACTGTCCTTGAGACCCACCACCGTGTCCCTTGTAACCTGTGATCGATTACAATACACTTATTTTAAGCAGGAACTTTTACGTATATGACATACCATGGTCTCAATGAAAAGCGCTACAGAGCAGTCATTTCATGGCACAATAATACGGACATTCATGATTATTTTCCACTCGAAACAAGGCTTATTTGGACACACATATAAATCAAAGCTATTCTGGTTTAATTCACAAATCATTACGAAGGCCTAGAATTTGTGCGCTAATGATATTACGACACGCTCCATTCTGTGGCAATCAAGTAAATGGACGTATTCAAAGCTCTCAAGCAATTTTCATAACCCCTTGAACATCAGACAACAAAAGTCCGGCGACCATTTGTCACTGTGAGCCTTCTCTGGGAGTGACACAAATTTCTATCATTAGAACAGGGTCGTATTTCAAGAAGACGTCGCCAACTCTAATCTTCGGTCGATCTCAGATCTCTTTGTCGTGTGAACCTTTTACTCGAGGTCTATAATGGAGAAAATGCTCTATAAAGCACTGACTTTATTGTCGTGGTGAAGAATAGGCTAGGATTGACAGGTGCATGGTTTTGATTCATTATGTTTATTGAGATCACCTGCCTGAACTGCAGGGTACTGCAGTTTTGTGCTCAAATAGAAGTCTCACTGGCTGACCTGAAGGCACTGTTCATCAATGCGCACATCTAATCACAAGGGTATTTCTTTACTGAGTTGAACTATTTAGCCGCCTATTTAAGGACAATAAGGTAACTTTGGTAATTACCCTCATAGAATGACCATAATAATCGCTTAGTAATACGCTGAATGCTAACTGAAAATGTGTGTAAAGAAGCTGTGAATTAATTTTTCAGCAAAAATAAAGTGCCATTCAAATACGTATGACTAATTACAACCGCAACTGTAGGGCAGTGTTTCTTTTAATGACATCACATATGAGTATTTAATTTGAACCAGCTCTTTTCATATAATACATGCATTTTGCTCAACATTTACAGTGCTTATATTAGTCAATGAATCTCAAGCTGCTTCTGATCATTTGTTCGTCTGTGAACGGTGAAGAAAATATGTATTTTTTATAAATAAGCCACATCATCCAACATGGTTTGTCACCGTCAACAGCAGCAGAAACTTCTGTAAGTGTCTGTAGCTCCAACCATGGTTTTCTTGAAATGAAGGAGTTGCTATGGTCTGTAAAACTGTCGCCAGTTGAAAACTGAATTATTCATTGTGTACATTGAAGCGAAATTGCTTCAAATTTAATGAACATCAAAGTGCTAATGAGAAACACCATATTTTGTTACTCTCCTCATTTGTCTACTCATGACACACATCAACATATGTGCCAACAAACCGATCTACTGTATAGACCTACTTCCTCAAATATTTTACCTTAAATTGGACCATCTACGAGAGTACTTTCTCAGTACATATACAGAGTATCCATAAAGTCTCTTACAAAAGTGTCTCATAGTCTCAACAACACCTCTCCCAAAAGCAGGATCCCTGAAACACACAAATGCAAAAATGTGATCAAAAACAGTACTAAACACTGAATACAGTAGAACAAATCTGAATAAAATATTTTATCAGGTGCAACTGTAAAAAATATTTAAATTGTAAAGAAACTTTAGGGACACCATGTATATTTGCCACCACCCCCGCATGTATAGTACATAGGACCGCGCCCATTTGTCAATCACACACGTCCACGCCTCTGCTCACAAACACCACCACTGCACCAGCACACCTGCTCACCAATACCATCAGAGCTCCAACTCACTTGCTCTGTAATTTATACGACGCAGTCAGTCATCTAACTTACGTACAAGCAAGTTTTTTTTTACATTAATTCCCTTCTTATTCCAATTCAATTTTGTTATGCGTACATTTCGCAGGTACATTCATACGTCAATGCTTCTTATGAGCGTCTCCCTCTATTCAATCATATGATTTATCGTACTTAGAAATTCATATCAAATTAAACCTTCATAGCCGCTATATTTACCCCGTCATTGAATTCGATCGCATAGGTTGCGTAATATAAATTTTTCAAACGAAAACCTTTTTCTTAATACATGAATATTTGTATTTCTCTGTGCATTTCATGACATATTGCATTCTTTCGTTCTGCGCTCTGTAGTTTGCGGTATTTCATTCTGCAATGCAATAAATTATTTTCTAGAGAAGGAAGGAAGTTAACCATAGACTTCCTGACGGGCACCATTTATTTTTCATGAGTCAGTACTCCGTAAAATCCATGCTCCATTTTACACACTGAACGTGATAATTTTGACGTCAACATAAACCCCGATGTATGTAAACAACAGTAAAAGATGATTTTGTAATATATTTGATTTACAACAGGTTCTTCGGTTCAACCCTTGGCTCCTCAGAAAACTTTGCAGCAAAAATATAAGTTTTCAATAATAAGAAAATTAATTAATGTTGCTGCATGTAACCAAGCCTTCGTACAAACGAAGTACAGATTTCTAATGTTCGTAGCCAGTTTCCTGAAGTTCTATGGACGGCGAGATGGACGGAATGAGAGCCAACACTGCGATTGAGAGGCAAAGGTTGATTGTTCGAAAATTTGCCACTGTGTGTGACTTGTGAATGCCTGATAGGTTACTGTGTGAGACTAGCGAATGTTTCACGAATGCTGGTGTATGGCCAGCGATTGTATGTCGGCTAATTATGTTAGACCAATAAATTTTCTTGCACAACTTGCATGCTACAACTGAAAACAAGCTGGATGTAAACGTGGCCGGATACTGATATCAGAATGAATGACAACGTGACAAGATATCGAGATTAAAATGGAGTTAAGAAGATTGAATGCGTTTGTGCGAATACTAGCTTTGACGTCAGGCATTTGAGAGTTCAATGAAGAGCTTCCAGTAATGATGCATGACTGTGCCCTCTGAGTGGAGCATGAACACGTGAGTGCTCAGACGTGCCTACGGTCACGTAGTATAGCAAGGCCGAACCCGTATCTTTGCTACGAACACTGAATTAAAAAGCAAATAATTTTCATGAATTTCATGTTTTGAAGCAGATTTAAATGTCAACAGCTACAAAGCGGCTTTTGGCTGTATCATTTCTCACCTTTTGCGAAGAACGGACTTACAATTTGTCGGCAGTTCTCGAGGAGCATGACAAAATTCCTACATTTTATTTTCCATGAAGCTGGAAAAGTCCATTCTTCTGAAGCCGCCTATTCATTGTCTAGTAGATATCAGAGCAATAAGCGTCGTAGTCAGAAAGTTAGCATTCATCAAATGCTTCTTCCGTCGCAAGGTAAGAGAACCTTATCTTCTTCAGTACCCATTCTTAAGAACCAAAAGGTCTCTTTCATTCAGAGTCTTTTGATATATAATTTATCTTAAGAGAACCTTGAGAATTTTATCTATGTTTTTCAGAGTGAGCCGTTTCTTATTCGAGATCTTTATTTATCCGACGTTTCGCCTTTTTTAGTATTCATTCTCTGGAGACGAAAGCGACCGTTTTATTTTGAGTCTTTTTGAAAAGACTTGTAGAGCAACAAAGGCCCTGACTCGAACCAAAGGGTCGCCGTCTCCCAATAACATTAAGACAAAGTTGGCTGTTAGAGGTGTTTTCGAAACGTGTTGGGACTGCTGATCCTGCGGCTTCTTCGTTTGGTCGGAGTGACTACGGGCCTTGCGTGTGACCAGGAGAGAGCAGCCCTCGCAAAAACAAGGCTTTCTTCCACCAGAAGTAATGGTGCGATTGTGTAAGTGACTTCAGCATCATTAACATGGAGTTATTATGCACAATTATGCTCTAAATCCTTACACAACACTAGCGTCGGGGGATAAAATTGCAGCAAAAGGTTTGCTGTTGCAGAAATGATTGGTAGTATGCATCGAACTCTGTGAAGCCTTCAGAGGTAATTCTTTTCGGTAATTATTTGCCCAGCTGCTAATTACTCGGAACTACTCAGCCACTCTGCGAACAGCCAGGAATCAAAAGAGAAGCTCCCCTCTGCCTCAAATAATGCACGAATAAAAATGTTGATAATTTTTACAGGCTTCTTGAAAACCAACATGAATTATTGCTGAAAGAAATTTTACTGCTCTCAGTAATGAGGTTTTTAGCTACAGAATAAATGCTTGAGAGTAATGATGTTTCTCTCTTGGTTAAACGTAATGGAAAGTAAAAAAGCAACGAAGTAACTTGTGTTACTAATATTGACAATATTAAATATTGCTACAATTTACACGCATTGAATAAAATTCTTTCCTGCCATCGTCAGTCAAACTATCTGCTGCGAAAGTACTCGCCGATCGCGTATACAGTGCGTGCCAGAATTATATGCAACTCTGTTTTTTGATTCTCACTCTCATAGTTGTTAATAAAATTAGCGACACTTGGTACATTATATGGTAATATTAACACATGTTCAGATCTAAAATAGTAAGATGATATAATGCTGATGTGCCTGGTATAATGTTGACATGACTGGTATAATGTTGACGTGCCTGATATAATATTGACGTGCCTGGTATAATGTTGACATGACTGGTATAATGTTGACGTGCCTGATATAATATTGACGTGCCTGGTATAATGTTGACATGACTGGTATAGCATTGACGTGCCTGATATAATATTGACGTGCCTGGTATAATGTTGACATGACTGGTATAATGTTGACGTGCCTGATATAATATTGACGTGCCTGGTATAATGTTGACATGACTGGTATAGCATTGACGTGCCTGATATAATATTGACGTGCCCGGCATAATGTTGACATGACTGGTATAATGTTGACGTGCCTGGTATAATGTTGACATGACTGGTATAATGTTGACATGACTGGTATAATGTTGACATGACTGGTATAATGTTGACGTGCCTGGTATAATGTTGACATGACTGGTATAATGTTGACGTGCCTGGCATAATGTTGACATGACTGGTATAATGTTGACGTGCCTGGTATAATGTTGACATGACTGGTATAATGTTGACATGACTGGTATGATGATGACATGACTGGTATAATGTTGACGTGCCTGGTATAATGTTGACATGATTGGTATAATGTTGACATGACTGGTATGATGTTGACATGACTGGTATAATGTTGACGTGCCTGGTATAATGTTGACATGATTGGTATAATGTTGACATGACTGGTATGATGTTGACATGACTGGTATAATGTTGACGTGCCTGGTATTACCCTCGACTGATCACGATGCATCTGTGTTTTTCAGCAAAATTGAAGTGTCATTCAATTACATATGACTAATTATAAACCGTAACTGTTAATGTTATTTTGAAGTTAGCGTACACCTTCATCAGCCAGGATTATTAAATACTCAAAGTGGTTCTACCTTGAACCCTGAGCAACTGGAATGTGCCCTTCAGTTGTTAATGTTATTCTCACTGTGTATGGCCGCTGGTAATCTCACTGTGTATGGTCTCTGGTAATCTCACTGCGTATGGCCGCTGGTAATCTCACTGTGTATGGCCGCTGGTAATCTCACTGTGTATGGTCTCTGGTAATCTCACTGTGTATGGCCGCTGGTAATCTCACTGTGTATGGTCTCTGGTAATC
>VCRD01002617.1:23083-36855 GCA_006783055.1 Trinorchestia longiramus
GTTGTTCATTAAAACACTGTTTAAAGGACCTCGTCAAATAGGGTCATAAAGTACACATTTCCTATCCAAATCACACTGGTTTCAAGAGCTCTGTAAGCAGGCAAAATTTCTACACAACGAATGTACTGCTTTTATACGTCTTAACTTGTAATAAAAGTTCTTCCAATTACGGGCCTTCAATCAGATCATTCACTTTCAGCTTCTAAGAAACAGAACTATTAACACTAACTCCGTCAGAAACAGCTAGGCTGTGTAGAGATCAGGCAAAAAAGTGTCCAGCTTTAATCAATCCTAAAGAGGTTATACTTCAAGACAATGAGAGCCCACATACAGCACGAGTGACTTTACAGCGCATTTAGGTTTCCAGCCAGGAAATACTGCCCCATCCGTCTTACTCGCCGGATGTTGCGCCATCAGATTCTTATCTTGTCCCTAGTTTCAGCAATTATCTCAGAGGAAACCCAGGCATTAAAGAGACCAAGCTAAAAGAAGCCTAACTTCTTCTTTGACTCAAAAAAAAGTACTCTATAAAAACTCGGCACAAAATTAGTCGATTAGTAAACAGGAATTGATGACAAAAGTAATAATTTTGGGTATGAATTAAATTTAGTCATCTATGCATCTTTAATATTGAATTGGAAAAGCGAGCAGACCTAATGAATCGCTTAGTACCTACAGATAACTTCACGTTTAATTACTGAACAAAATGTCATTTACTTCTTTTTCGAGTAGGACAAAACTGCGGGAATTGAACAGGAAGCAAAAAACACAGTTTTCACTCAGAACAAGATCATTATCGTTGTTTTACTCCTCAGCCCCTCAAGCATATTTCTTAAAACTTAATTGAAAGTTTAGGGCTACACCGAAAAGATATTAACCATTACTCATAGTTACCAGTTCTGCCAATATTCTGTAATTACTGGTTAAAATTCTTAAAAAGATTTGTTAGCCACGATTTTTGAATTGGGATTTGTCAATTCTATATTCCTGCAAAGGCAAGAATGTTTTTGTACACTAATGGCAAGCACCGGGAGAAGGACAATGATCCAGTGCTACTAAAGCAACTTTTTATTAAAAAAACTGACAACTCATGTACTTGCAAATTTTCTAATAACTCCTAACATTATCAACGAATCAAATAAAGTACCGAAAGTTAAGTTTTTCTAAACTGCAGAACGAAACTAAAGTTTCAGAAGATTCGGCCACCCTAATCCCCAACCAACCTACATAGAACAGGCAGAAACTTAAATAACAAAAAGCGATATAAGAAACTGCCTGTACAATCACCAAGGTGAAGGTCGGCAGGTGTTAGGTGAAAGCATGCAAGTGCATTCAACCCAGGTGAAGGTGGGCAAGTTCCAGGCATATTGTCTCCATCCTAGTTTTACAATTGAAAAAGAAGTACGAACAGCAATTCACTCACACTTCCCCTAATTTCTAAATTTAATAAACCTGCTAATGTTGCACCAGAGAATAAAGGTAACAAATACGTTTTGCAACTTCGAGTACAGAACAGCTATCCATACTCTGAGTGTTGATCATAGTAGGAAATTCGTGTTTCCGAGTGTAAGATAACAGACAAGGTGGTGAGACGTATTGTCGTACTCAATTTGAGGAGCAGGAAGTGCCCATTCTGGAAATAAAGTGTTATTGAAGGCAATTATGGACATTTGGGAATAAATACTTCAGTCTCTGATGAAGAAAATTACACAAATCTAAGCTCAGTTTCAATGGCTTTGCCTTGTATAATATGCAAACTCCCGCCAAATTTTTATTAATCACATTTTTGACTCGCTGCATTATCATCCCATACGCCTCAAATTTTTGCCTTTAAAATCAAAATTGTCTCAAACAAATAAATTTACAGAGACAGGAAACAAGTTATTCATCTTACAGAGACTCAGTGACTATTTGAAGATGTAGTAACTTAATCTGTGGTTCACAGTTCAATTATTAGATGTCTGATGAAAAATGTACTGAGTTTGTGCTCAGGATATTCAGAGAATTTAAACCATTTATTGAAATACTATCTTCCCTATACCATATGCACTAAAGAATTCTGCCTGGAAATTGTAAAATAGTACAAGCAACTGAATTTCTTAGGTTAATGCCACCAGAAAGAAGACTTACTCAGCCTTGGAAAAACAGCTTGGTATTACAGCTGTTCGAAACTACATATGAATGTCATATCAAGTTACCTTGTAAAAGGTAGTGTTCTACTTGATTAATGACGTACAAATCATTCCTCACTAATTCCATTGGTCGTGTAGTTTTAAATTGAAAAATAATATCGACATGGCCTCGCACAACTCATGACGTGACACTGCCACTGACGTCGGTCGTAAAATGATGACCTCTTTCATTCCACGAGGCTCAGATTCATTCAGTGTTTAATTTGGTGCTGTAGCGACACAAGGCCTTCACAGGTGATCATGACAGGGTGTTCTTGTCGTGGAGCAGCTAAATTTATCGGCAGTGCTTGGAGCGATATTGTGCTGTTGCTCAGTTGTTGGTGTAGCAGGGGCGCTGTCCGTCGCCTTCTGCAGCCATTTGTTCCATCGTTAACATCAACTTGCTCAATCTTGACTTGGTTTCATTATCACTGGCCTATTGCAGTTTAGAGAAACAAAATTTATGTTGTATGAACATAGTCTTTCGCTCTGCACAACAGCTCTTGAAAACCCTAACATGTTTTACCGTGACTTCACCAGTAGTTATTCTATAGTCAGTAATAATTAACTTTTCATTAAAAAGGTGTTTTGAGCATTCCAATACATTATCTCACTCTTATATACAATACACTCTTACTTAAAACTGTTCTTTTTCGTTTGCCTGCTCATAGTGTAGTATTGGTGTTGTACAAAAACGATCCTCTTTCAAGCTTCAAGAAGAGATCTACGGGACCAAATTATTTGCACTATATCTCAATAATTCTGTGCTTTCAAGAGTAATTTATGTACCGTGGGGAGCAAAATAATACAACATGTTGATTAAATCACCAGATTGCACATTTATAGACTACGTACAATTATGAAAAATGAAATATGTATAAACAATAGTATAAAAAAGTTAATAATATATCTAAAACCCACAACTATTTAATAGAAAAATATATAGGAACATGTATAATAAATACATGAACAAAAATTTACAACAAATTTCAAGATATACGTACAATAATACTTCGTTGCATAGCCCTTATTATTAATTATGGCTTCGAGACGTTTATAGTGGTTCAACCAGCCTTTTACAACTTTCGGGCGTAATCTCGGGCGTAATCATTCTTCAATGCAAATTTCTTTCATTTCAGTGTTGTTATTGGGACCTCTCTTCTGAATCTTCAATTTCAATTCCCTCCACAAGTTTTCGATCGGATTCATATCCGGGGATTGACTTGGCTATTCTAAAATGATTATCTTCTTCATCCTCAACCATTCCTTGGTTTCGTTTGCAGTACATATGCTTTGGATCGTTGTCTTGTTGGAATTTCCATCTACGTTTCAATTTTAACAAACGAGCTGAAGGTAGGAGTTGCTCTTCCAATATATCACGATATTTCCTGCCATTCATGGTTCCTTCAATGATGTAAAGTTTACCTAGCCCTGATGAACTGAAACATCCCCACACCATGATTGAGCCACCTCCAAATTTAACAGTCGGTATGGAGCACTTTGGTTTATATTCTTCGTTTTGTTACCTCCAAACATGGTTTGTGCTGTTTCTCTCAACTAGTTCGATTTTGGTTTCATCTGACCACAGTACTGAGTTCCAAAACGCTGCTGGCTTGTTGAAATGGTCGTTGGCATACTTCAGCCTGGCCTTGATGTGACGTTTCTGGAGAAGAGGTGTCCTACGAGGGGTGTGGGAGAGAAGACCTTCACGGCGTAGTGCACTGCTGATCGTGTGTGTTTGCTGGCTTCGAACTACTGTTCGTACCAATTTTCGAGCAGCACGGTCGTTAATCGTCCGTGGACGGCAGTTCGAGGCTTGCTGAGTGTCGTATTCCGGCATGTCCACTCACGTATTATGGTTCCAGCCGAAGATATAGGAACACACAGTTGTGCACTTACCTTCCGATATCCCAAACCTTCATTATGGAGCTCCACAATCCGTTCGCGAAGATCTTGGCTGATGTCCTTATTTTTACCCATGCCTACAACGTTTCAGAACAGGAGCTACTGTACCAATGGCGCGTTATTGGAAATGAATACTGACGAAAGTTCGGTTGCCAAATAGTAGAATATATTAGAACATTCTGGAATAACTCTGCAATAATTTTCATATATAATATCGAGAAAAAAGTCAGGTATTGTAAATTTTTGTTCACGTATTTATTATACATGTTCCTATATTTTTCTATTAAATATTTGTGAGTTATAGATATATTATTAACCTTTTTATATTATTGTTTATATATAGTCCAATTTTCGTAATTGTTCTTGGTCTATAGATGTACAATCTGGCATTTTTATCAACGTGTTGTATTATTTTGCTCTCCACGGGAGATGCAATTTTATTTATTTTGGATAAATTACAAACTTATCGCTTGCTAACTTTTGGAGGCTACGTACTCACGTATGATTACAGGGTTGAAACAAAGTCATTCGTCCCTACATCTTTTACCGTCAGGTTTATTTTCAAGAGCTCCATGGTAATTGTCTCCTTCCAAAGGCTGTCTTGGACAAAACTTTTCTTTTATAGTAATTGTCTTAAAGCATTGTGCACAATACGAATAAGTACATACTCGTATTATGTCATGATATGAATGTGTACATAATAAGAGCATGTACATAATACGAGTACGTTCATGATACGAACATCTACATATTACAAGCGCGTACATTATGTCAAAGTAATTGCTGTAAGAGTTTTGATCAAAACTTTTACACCAGCGGCCGACAGCAGGTTGTGGGGTCGTCATTTGCTTCTTCTCCTCCCATTCATCTATTTTCATGCTCGCATAAACCTCCACTCGATTTTATTGTTAAAACTAGTAGACCCACTCGTGAAAATTCACGTGTTTTTTGCTGAATTTTTACGCTCGATTGGATAGTGGATGCAGGCTTTACGAAGGAGTTTCAGCATTGAAGGATGTGCCTTTTGTATCTACAATACAATGCTTACAATACATGTATGCCCTTTCCACTGAGAAATCCATACTTAGCATAAAAAACAGTTTATTTCAGCATGCAGCATTTCGACTTTTCAGAAACTATCTTTGCCATCCTAATTCAAGGATAAAATTTTATACTATCTCATCTTGTTATTCAGTAGACGAATTTTCTCTTATCTAAATTCTTCAGAGCGTGACAGAGAGACGGACCGACCAAACAAGCAAGCAAGCAACAAAATGTGTCATTATACTACTATATAGTCGGCCCACACGTGAAAATTCACGTGTTTTACTAACTTTTTTTCGTTTTATTTGACAGTGAATGCAAGCTTTCCGAAGGAATTTTCACATTGAAGGATGTGCCGTTGGTCTCCACACTATAATACATGTATACCCCACCGAATTTTCTCCTATCTAAATCTTTAACAGTGTGACAGAGACGGAGCAAGCAAGCAAGCAACAAACTGTGTATTATTATATATATAGTGGAACTAGTAGACCCACACGTGAAAAATTCACTTGTTTTTTTGTGAGTTTTTTGTTAGATTTGCCAGTGAACGCAGGCTTTGCGAAGGAGTTTCCACATTGAAGGATGCGCCTTTAGTATCGACAATACAATGCTTACAATACTTCTATATCCTACCGAATTTTCTCCTATGTAAGTCCTTTTGAACGTGACAGAGAGACGGACCAAGCAAGCAACAAACTATGTATTATTATGTAATGGGATAGTTGAACTAGACAGTTTCCGTGAAAATTTCACGATTCAGATTTAACTAATTTGAAGTTACTATACTAATTTTGACTAATTTGAAATTATAATATTACTATTATGAATTGAAATCATAATGGGTATACATATATTATAAACATTGTATTGTGAACACTAAAAGCGCTGGATTACTATGCAATATGCCATTTTTTCTGTTATTGGCATTTTTCTCCTTGACAGCCATGTTATCGATAGATAGGATACAGACTGACAGTTCTGTATACATTCATGTAAAATATTCATTTTTAACGCAATAATTCGTCGTAAATCTTTAATAGAATCGTCTTATAACAATTTCAAATTAGTCAAATCTGAATCGTGGAATTTACACAGGAACTATCTAGTTATAACTAGTGCAGATATTTCTTCCAGTTTTTTCTCCTAATTTTTTTTCTTTCCTAATGACAGACGTGGACATGAGTGCAGGTGTGGACATGAGAGCAGGTGTGGACATGAGAGCTGGTGTGGACATGAGTGCAGGTGTGGGCATGAGTGCAGGTGTGGACATGAGTGCAGGAGTGGGAGGGGGAGGACATGAGTGCAGGAGTGGGAGGGGGAGGACATGAGTGCAGGAGTGGGAGGGGGAGGACATGAGTGCAAGGAAATCTGACATTCTAAACGAAAATTAATTATGCTGAATCGCAGTGTTAAACTTCTATACAGTTAACTCGACGGCTAAATCGCAGTAACCATTTTTCCTTGAAGTTCAAACGTTATAAAAGGAGCAGACAATTAATTTGATGCTATTTAACTGCAGATGCGCTTGGGAAACACCTAAAGTGCTCATATTGTTTTATCGCAAAGAACATTGAGGGATCTGCTAGCGCAACAGAAAGCATTATATGAACGCTTGATGTTCTGTTATTATATTTCTAGACCTAAACTTCTAACGTGATCATTTTCAAGAAAACAAATGAGCAATTCTACTGTCGTTTAGGAGGAAAATATTGCCTCTAATACAAAACTTCAAATATCACATTATCTCAATCAAAAATTAGCTCCAGTTGCGCAAATATTGCATCGTTCAATACATGTCGTTTTGGTGCCAGGTGTCTACTGATTATTTTATATTTCGCTTTACTTTCTATTAATACTAGTGGTTTCATTTAACTCATGCACCATGATGCTCACCTAGAAGATGCGAAGCAGAGTAAAGTTAGATTATTCATACAACAAATAAAAATCCGCAAGACCTTGGGATTCTATTACTGAAATGCAATATTTAATTTGCAGGTTGGGCGTCCTAATTTTAGAACCTACCTCATAATTCACGAAATCATTAGACCTGCATGAGTTTCTTGTCCTTGTGAGCTGCTCCTATTATTTTCTGAGAGGCTTTAAGGCATTAAGTGAGAAGAGCTTCGAGTTCCGCACTAGCTTCACCAGAGTAAGCGTACGTGCCTGCTTCTCCACCAGCTACAGTAAGAAGTTCACAGTTCACATACACACCAAAATAAAACACGCACACAGCCTGTGTAGTGTAGTGTTTGATGAGGGACGGTCACACAACACAAACCAACCAGCAAGCAACTGCAAAAATCGTCACCGACAGTAGATTGCCTGTCATGCATCTGATGAAGACCAACGCCCGGCGTCAAATGAGGCGTCAGAGCTCGTGTTAAATAAGCACAAGCCGCACCTACCAACTCGCCCACTTCGTTTTCTTGGCTTAGAAAACGAGAACAAGCGTTGATGTAGCGTATTCTAGATGTCAGCCCTTATTTCCACACGAACATAACAAAGTTAGTAATAAAGCACCAGAATTAATTTTAGAAATTGCATTCGAATTTTAAAAACAATAAATACCATGCACTGAAAAATAAGAATACAAATTTTGTAACAGATATGATAAATCATAAATAGAAATCATGAATTCAATTGTTCATATCAAGATCATGATTTTAAAAATTAATGAAATTCATCGTGGTCGCCCTGACGCGGCAAAGTGCACAGTGCAAGTAGAACCAACATTCACAGATGATTTATATAAGGATACTCTTTGAATATGGATCTTATTTGAATAGGGATGCTATTTAAATGAGGATACTATTTCAATAAGGATTCTACTTAACTAAGGATACTATTTGAGAAAGGAAACGATTGGAATAAGGAGGCTATTTGAATAAGGAATTGAAGAAGGAACTTTCTTTGGTCAGAAGGTTCACAACTTCAGTCGACGTCCAAGTCTTGTGTTTGTAGAAATAGATTATACATTGAGTCTTCTTTTTTAATAGAAAGAAACAATTAAAAATATATTTGTGCAGTGGATGTGTCTGTTTTTATAGGTATGATTGCTGCAATCAGTCTTACGTTCGTAGTACTTAACTCCAGCAGTTCATCCGAAACATTCAACATTCAGGAATTTCCACAGGACTAGTCACCATTTTGCCTCTTTCTCAGTAGCAATTAGAGATCACTGTTAAAATTTCAACAAAACATTCAGAGCTGATAACTTTTCAATTCTCTGTAATGCAAATAATAAGCAAGATCTCCCGATTTTATACCCACTTTTTGTGTTTACCCATAAACCTAAATTGAATAAAGATAAAAGGGTTATCATATTTTACATTGCTCCAATATACTGACGTTTTCTGTATGTGTGTTTGTCTGCGTGTGTGCATATTTGTTTGTGTTATATATGTAAAAAATATATATAAATAGGATAAGAGATGTATGCATGTTTGTTTTATGTTAGATATATTTGAAGTTTGACTTTCATTCTATTTCAAAACTGATGATGAGATCTTTGTGCTCCAAATGTTGTTTTCAAAAATGCTCTCTGTCATTAGTTTCATTTTACCTTCATTTCGCTATTTGCTAATATTCCAGAATTAATGTTCCGGAAAAGTCAAGAAGTTCATTTTATATCAATGTTTTTACTCACTTTATGTATAATGTGTAACGTCAAAAGTATAATACATGAGTAAAACTCCGAATTTTCCAACCACAAGGAGAATACATAATAAAATGTATTCTAGAGCTGAACGTCAGCAGTCAAGGAACCCAAAACAGATTGACTTGTAGCAAACGCTTGATTACTTCCCCATAGTGACCGTACAGAAGCTGTCTTTATAAATCTGTCCGACGGAGCGATGACCATTTTTGAACGATTTTTAACCGCCGTCATTAGACGTTTTCGATTTCCTTGCTTCGACTTCTCCAGTTTTGTGCAAGGTTCACCTAAAAATGACTGCAACAATACCGTAGAGTTTTTAATTGCAACCTCATTACCGGGCAGGTTCCTAGGAGAAAATAATGTTGCTTTGGGCCTTTGAACGCCAGGCCGCGTTCGAAACAAACTTTTTGTTTCTTCTCTCTCTTTCTTGCCTGCCTCAAGTCTGGTATATTGAACTCTACTTCTTTTGCTCACCTGTAACTTACTTCGTTTTGTTTTTACTCAAGTACAGTTGGTTGATTAGTTAGTTAGTTAGTTAGTCAGTAAGTTGGTGTTAGTTCGTTAGTGATTCAATTAGTTGAATTAGTTAATTAATTGATTTACCAGTCACTAACTTCCCTTAATTTTATTGACGACTTGTGAACTTACTGTAAACCTCTACAAGTTATTTTTTCACCCTGTTAATTCCCCACTTTTCTTTCCCTCCTGGTTTGCTTGGGCATTTATTTTTTACTGACTTAGTAATTGATAGAGGCAGATACGACATAACGTGTGCCTCTGAAATACGTACGAAACACAAAACTACTTATTCATACTCTACATATTAGTCTGGGATTTATGTAATAAGATTAATATATTTATCTGGAATATTCAACTGGCTCCAAAGCACATGTATCAACGATATGAATTAAATATTTTCCTATACGCAGTGAAATTGAGTTTTAGAGAAAAGGAATAATTATTTTCTCTTAAAGAAGACGATGACAACTTCTTCTGAAAATTTGATGGTACAAAGAATTAGTCTACAACAATGATTATTTTCACAATAAAAGCACAGAATTAAACCTGTGAATCTCGAATAATGATGCAAGGAATCCGTTGAAAATTCTTCAAAGCCTCCACGGTGGCTACTCTTTTTCATACGATCCTGGACAAAGTGTCGTATTGTCGTATTGACACAGTTTCCGTGATGCTTTGCAAACCATTCACTTATTCAGGAATCCTGCAACATCACACAAATACTTAATAGAGGCCATACTATGAGCAATACATTGAAATTAATGGTCATGCTTCTGTTATCTTGTTGCACCATTCAGATGCTGATGGCGGAACAGAACATAACGAAGCTTCATAGCATCGTCAAGTGATCATACTACATCACTGAGAAGCCTGCGTGAGAACCGTGCATAACAAACCTTTTGACAAGCGCGAGAGAGATGTTGTAGTGTCAGAGGATTTGACTTGGTTGGTTTCCTCAGTAACGGGAATCCCTCTGATCTCTAGTCGGCAACACCAATTAACTGGATTACCTTAAAGTGAGAACGTCGAGCGAACACCTCAAAATCTACGGGAATAACAATGATTGGTACAATTCATATGAAATTGTGTACAGAAACACATTTACACACACTTATACAGGGTCACCCAAGAAAAAGGCCACCGAAATTTTATGACTATTTATTGTTATCTAAAATGACATTTGCATGCATAAGATAGATATTCTGTTATGATAGATGCTGAATACCAAACAAAACATTCATCCTATGTATGCAATTGGCATTCCAGATACCAATATATATGATTTAGGAGTTTGAAAATTTCGGTTCACTTTTTTGAGTCACCTGTGTAGTAAACACAATCGTGTATTTATCTATCTGGTTGTCCGGAAAGTTCATGCCGATTTTTAGAGGAGAGAAAAAGTTCAATATATATAAGTCAATACATTTTTAATCAACCAATTATGAATTATTTTGTTGCACAAAGCGTTTACATCTTTCTTTTGACTAGAAAATACTCTCATCGCAGAATTGAGGTGGTTTCATGCTAAAGAATTCATCATGGTACCTTTTTAGGTCATCCAAGAAACTGAAACTTTTACCATTAAGACTATTCTGCTAAGACCGAAACAAATGGTCATCTGAATGAGCAATATCTGGTGAATATGGAAAGTGGGATTACACATCCCAGCCAAGCTGCAGCAATTTTTGACAGGTTTTAAAAGAAACGTGTGGTCTGGCATTAGCCTGATGGATGCTTGTGATGGATTTTTCTTCTATGGAAATAGAAAAGCATCAGGTGTGCTGTAAATAGAGGTGTAGTCAAATTTCACTTTCCAAACTCAATTATGTTCTTAATAAGTTGAAAGATGAACTACTAAAAATCGGCATGAACTTTCCGGACAACCCAATACTTGTATAATAGATAATGTATCTCCATTTCTCTCTCTCTCTATCTGCGTGTGTCCGTCCCATTACTTTCTACCTATTACTGAAGAAAAACTATTGAACTGAAATCAAAACGGGTATACATGTATTATAAGAATTGTATTGTGGATACCAAAGAGGCTGGATTACTATAAACTCTGCTATTTTTTCCATTATTCTCCTTATTTTCCTACACGGCCATGTTATCGGTACACAAGATACAGAATGGAAGTTCTGTATATATTTTTGAAAAACATTCAGGTTCTGATAGCACCATCGGTAAAACTGATGCATGTATTTATTTCATAGATCCTTAATTTTATCTCTTTTAAACATCGGAATTTCCTGAGGTACTATTTAAGCCATGCTATTGGTAGATAAAATACAGAATGGAAGCTCTGTACATATTCATGAAAAATATTCATTTAAAACAGAATAATTCGTCATAAATCTTTAATATACATATTAGTCTTCACAATAATTTAAGGTTAGTTAAATATACAGCGTGGAATTTCCACGGGAGCTACCTACTTGTTCTATAATACTCAGTAAATATGACTTTTTCCGTGTACATATTTGTTGTATATAGTCTTAGCTCAAATTTTGAGTAATAAATGATTCAAGGACGTAAAGGCTGAAACAAAATAAATACAGAATTTCACTCGTTAATTATGCAAAAATAACCTCGGCCAAAAGTAGTGTTAATTTTGAATGGCAGAAGAATGTAAGAGTTTTGGTTTAAAAACAAAACTTGGTAAGTGTATTACGACTAAAAACCCATTACTCATGTAAGTTTCAACAGTATAAACTTGGTTGTCTTTCAGATATTTTGGCTTTTTCATGGGTCCTACTTTTAAGAACTACAAATATATCCCCACGTGAAAAAGTTCACATGTTTTTAACGAGTTTATTTTCTTGACGTCCCAATCGATAATGCCTTTCCTAAAGAGTTTCCTTATTGAAGAGTATAAAGGCTAATAATGAAAAAAATTAGTTTTTATTTGCATAATACACAGTGTATCTTCATTTTCCCCTCTCTATATCGCACTATCGTTCTATCTGTGTGTATCCGTCCTATTTCGTCCAAAATATTGCCGAAGAAAAATAATTGAACTAAAATTCGAATCTAAAGTAAACAACTAATTTTACTTTTGTTCCCGTTACTTTATCATATATGTATATTTCATTAATTTATCCTAATAAGTCAAAAATGTATTTAATTTATAGATTTTTAATTTTATCAAATTTATACCGTAAAATTTCTACCGCCATGCCTGTTATCGGTAGATAACATGCAGAATGGAGGTAAACCGAGAAATTTCCACGGGTACTATATAGTTTTATTTTATTCCGGTGCTTTAAATACCCACATGTAATGAAATAAAATGCTATGTTTGAAAATTATATTATTGATATCCAAAAGTCTGTAAGATAAATAATTAAAGCCTTAGAATCCTAAATTTCAAAAAGGCCATATTTGTCTTATTTTTCCCATAGTGCATGAGACTTATATCTTACCTCACTATGTGATATCACTATCGTGTGTGCATTAATGCACGATACATCCCACTGGTTGTCAATATGGTAATGTGGAAGCAGTTTAGCTACAATATTCACAATGCATGTTAGCCTAATATAAAGTTTTTCCCTTTATTTCACTCCTCAGTAATAGCGTTTTTTGAGTTAATTTCTTATATCTAATTCAGCAGTTAAGGGGTCAGGAAATATATCTATGAATAAATAAATAGACTAGGGTTTTTATTACATAGTACTAGATAGTACCCGTTGAAATTCCGCGGTTGAAAGTGATGAAATTAAGGATCTATAAAATAAAATATATTTTATGGATTTGACTAATTTGAAATTATTATAAAGACGAATGTGTTGAAGATTTACGACAAATTGTTGTGTTTTAAATGAATATTTTTCGTGAATTTATACAAAACTTTCATTTTTTATCTTATGTACCGATAGTTATTTACTTCAGATTCTGATTTCAGTTCAATAATTTTTCTTCAAAAATAGATTGAAAGAAATGGGACGGACATACACAGATAGAGGGAGAGAGAGAGAGAGAGAGAGAGAGAAATATACACTGTGTATTACATGAGTTGATAGAAGATGGATTGTGAGTTATTACAAAAGATTATTGTGCCATGATATAGAAATAGAACTCCCAATAGCTTACTTCATTTGAAATTTTTCTAATTTTGGAACTGTACGATTTCTTGTGAAATTAGTTGATAGAAGTAATTGTTGATGTACCCTGTGTGTTGAAAATTTGAACTAACGTTCAACTTCTGATGACTTTATTAAAAATCCATGAAAAACTCCACTACATGAAGTTTACCAGGAATAGCCTACAAACAATTTTAAAAATTGAATTTTTTTTGGCAGGTCACAAAGCACATTTGAACAAAACATCAGAATTAACAGCATTAGAGAACACTCTGTTCTCTTTTCCTTCCCTCCTCTCTTTTCTTCTCTTCTGACCCTCTTCTCCCGCTTCCTCCCTCCCTCCCATCCTCCCCATACCGTAGCACTCACTTCATTGGCGCTGGTCCTGGT
>VCRD01002617.1:39140-50549 GCA_006783055.1 Trinorchestia longiramus
TAATCCTTGGTAAATGAACAATAGAGATGTTAGACTTAGTCAAAATATGAACCCTGAGCAGCTATGCATCTCTGCCATTGGACTATGAGATTATTTATCCCTAGTTGATAAAAAGTTAATGGCTGTGATGCAACAAAATCTTTGAAAGTCGTTTCTACCTCTTGTTTAGACCTGAAAGTTTTACCATCCAAAAATGTGCTTAAGTGCTTGAATAAATGAAAATCAGTAGGTGAAAGATCTGGAGAATATGGAGGATGTGGTAAAGTGTCGTATCCCAGTTCTGTGAGTTTATGGACGGTCATTCTTGCAACATGTGGTCGCGCGTTATCGTGGAACAGAATTGGACCACGTCGATTCACTAATGCCGGTCTCTTTTTGCTCAATCGAGCATGCATATCAGCGAAATCATTGCAGTATCTCTCTGCATTAATGGTCTCATTGACTCCCAAAAAAACTGTAGTGAATAATACCTATTGCAGACCACCAGACAGTCATCATAATATTTTTCTGGTGCAAGATTGGCTTTGGGAAGTGTTTGGGGGCTCATCACGATCGAGCCATTGACCTGATCGTTTACGGTTATCATAAAGGACCCACTTTTCGTCACAAGTGACAATTCGGTCAAGAAAGGGATCGTTGGTGTTGCGCAGAGAGAGCATCGAGCACACTTCAAAACGTCTAAGTTTTTGATTCTCATTGAGCTCACGAGGAACCCATTTATCGAGCTTTTTCACCTTTCCAATAATCTTCAAATGGCGCGAGACTGTTGCAATGCTGACACCGTGTCTGAGACATTTCTCTAACCCTTTGATTTGGATTTTGCTCAACAACCGCATGCAATTGCTCGTTCTCGAGACTACCCAAACGTCCTCTACCCTCTTCATCTTTAAGATTCTCATCATCACTTCGGAATTTCCCGAACCACCTTCGTACTGTCCGATTCCTTGTGGACTCTTCTCCCCATGCTCGGTTGATATTGGCAGAAGCTTCGGAGGCGTTGTTCCCAAGTTTGAACTCGCGCAACATAGGTAGGCGAAGGTCATGTTTTGTCATGTTCATCATGGAGGGATTCTATCCTTCAAAATTATGTTCTGTCTGAGAAGAAGTTACAAAATATTAATGAGCACACATTAATTGTTATGCATGCCAAGGTTCATCGAAAATAAACTAAAAAAGTTGTGTTAAAATTACTTTTCAAACCCCAGACCTCCGAGCAGCCATTATTTTTGTAACAACCTAATAGGTAGCATTGACAGTCCTCTCTCTACTCTTGCTAAGTCCAACATCAGCTTACAAGTAGGGATATAACTTTAACATGTATTAATAACATTTTAGTGATGCATTATCCCTTTCTTGATTTTTACGTCCTAAAATGCGTCTCCAGTTTTGATCTTACCACTGAATTCTTTCTGAATAAGCGCCATCTTGAGATTCCCCTCGATAGTTTGAAATTTTCAATGAATCTTATTATAGGTAATTCAGTTACGTATTTCCGACATAGTATTCAATTCATTCCTTCATCTTTTTTGCCACATTTTCTCCTTTAAATAATGACCACAAAAATTATTAAACACGTATCATCCTTTTTTATTTTATCCTACTCTCTTTTAAGGGATTGTTGCAAATTAAAAGTCCGTAACTTGTTCCGTCATTCGACAAGATTGTTGTACGAATATTTTGATGAAAATATTTTTTAATTCATCATATCATTCACCAATGCCTCCTGCTAGCATATGCCTGCAAACAACGCAATGTTTTTCATTTCATAGTCAATGTTATTCTGCACCCTAATATTCATTACAACTACTGTAAAAATTATCTAATTTTTCGAATACTTGCTGTCACGTGTAACAGTGATTTAGTGAAACTTATTTGGGTTCCTGGACGCTCGGTAAAGATGCTGTAGTATTATGTCCACACATACAAGTTAATTGGTCATCCATTGTTGAGTGAGTGAAAGTACAGATGATACAGCGTGTTTAACTTACAGTTAATAGATCAAATTTCCAAATAGTCATGAGAATTACATCTTTACTTGTATCGTTGAGTTCAAATATGACAGTCTTTTGAAATAAAACTTTAATCTTTCAGAACGAAAAAAATTAATACCGTAAATAGTTAATACAGATAACACTGATTATTTGTTGTTCTAACGTTGATTTGCTCAATAAAAATTTCTATAAGAAAGAAACCATCTTTTCAAGCATGTCAATACAACATCCTGGTGAACCATGATTCACAACGGCTTACCTTGGATAAGGAACTTTACCTTCATCGTTCACTCGAAGCTCCTTCACGGACACAAAAGCTGCTTGTATATTGTAACGTACTTACAGTAGACCCATTTATACGTAACAGAGAATGCAGGAGTAAACACGTCGATATGGTCTTGTTTTCCGCAGTTTGTTTGTCCAACACGATTGCGTCGTTGATGCAACGTTCTAGCAAGCTTGATTCCATTAAACGGGCTATCGAATAAAAAGAAAATACGGAAGATCAATTGCGGAATTTAGACCGGAAAAGTTCAAAACTGCCTCTAAACAGCGCAAAAGCTCGAGCAATCCATATATATCTGCGCTCAGTTCACCAATTGATGATGCTGCGCTGCAAGGCCTGTAATCTCTTTAATCTGTAGCCACAGTTAATTAATCAGCAGCTGATGATCTGCACAGATTAATGGCTCTTCAAGCCGCCTCTTTTTGTTCAATGAGCAGACCAGCCATAGCTCAAGTCCACGCTTCAAGAGTTGCAGAGTGATCACTCTGAGGCTGATTCTTCCGCACGCAATCGAGGGAGCTCAGTTTCCTACCATAATGCGCTCGCTGGTTTCCACACGAAAAGAATCGACATCGAAGCGCAAATGAATTTCTGTGAATTCAGCTACCATGAAATTTCAGTTTTCGAATCATTCTGGTTCGAGGATGTGTTAGAACTTCTGCTTCGAGAGGCCGGAGAAGCTTACTTTTTTAACACACCAGCAAATAGGATTTAGTAGCTCCGTACACTTGTTTCAACTTCCTTAAGTCCAGGCTGGTCTCTGTTTCACCTCTGTTTCCATGTTTTGTACTTTTGCCTTTTGTAGCGACAAGGGTAGGTCTTTGTTTCAGCACAATAATGAGGTTTCTATTTTTATTAGACTAGAGCTGATGTAGAATTTAAAATAATAATGAGTTTCGTTTGCAATATCAAAGCAGGTTTCAGTCTTACTAGGATATTATGCACCATACATTTATTTTCCTATGATATGTGTTTGCGTCCTCATAAAAGCTCAGTTACTGCCTTACTCGAGGGGTTAAACATTTAAGTTCTGTGCAACAGAGACAATGAAGAGCGTGAGCATTTCTTCAATAAACTATACAAGATTCTGTCCAGTAAATTTGCTAAAGAGGCTAACACTTCCACTAATAAACAGGCTGCTCTGCAAGTGTCATTATGAGGAACATGACTTTTCCACCAATCAAAAGCTGTTTCTGAACGAGAGGCTATAAAAACACTGAGACTCCCTAGAATCTATGGGCTTATGTTCAACACAGACTTTGTTGAGACGCCCCCACTAATTACTTGGTGTCTACCAAACAAAGAGTATAGAAACGCTCGACCTTTAGCTAACTTCTAGGTCCAAATCCTGAAGAAAGGATGATGTTCACTAACCACTTCATTCCAACGTTTCTTGCAAAATGTGTAACCTTTAAACTTCAACATCAAATTATTTCCTGAGTCTAAGAGATTGAAATGACGTTAAGTTTTCTTGACATTTGATCTCATAGACCTCTGGAAAATAGTCTAGCCTCGAACGCCGAGTAAGTTGAATTCTTGGTGAAAACGCGCTTTAGGTTTGTCAAATTGCTGGTTTGATGCAGCACCAGGACGTCAGTTCCACCAGACATAATCTGTCATTGAAGAAACCCATTTTTGTCGATTTAGAAACACCTCACTTAAGTTCACAGAAATATAAAAAATGTAAAAACATTTCCATTAATACCGTTATGACGTTAGTGTCGCAAATTTAGTTTCCAATTCATTCGTTGGGTCCGAAGGCAAATATTGACTCGGACCTGAGCGAGACAATTTTTTACAGCATCAGTAATGGTTCGGCCACCGGCTACATTTCAATGGCATAGTTGCAGCTGTGGTGCAGCAGTATGAATTTTCATGGTCCCAATAACATTTCGTGATGCGTCAAAGTAGATTTGTAAAGACGCTCGTTGAGTTCGAAGAAAGTTTTTCTTCAAATTCTCCTTTCTATTTCTCAAACTCAAATGTATGAGATTAGGGTTATTAAAAAAAATCTGACTTTGCAGACGTTTCAAACATATTTAACACTTAATCAGTGCTGTTAATATCCGTGTTAGAAGCCCAAAAACTTAAAAACTAGGATTTCAAACCATGATAGAAATGACGCTTTTGAAGTAACAAGCAAGCACAACACACGAGAAAAGAAAACGGTACAACATGAAAAATTCACCTGAAAATCGTATGTTCAATGCTATCATCTCGAGCCAGCGCAATTAGGTGGGTAGCTGGGAATATTTCTTAAGAACACAAATTTTGTACGCAGACAATCAGGTGTGATAAGTTTTTAAAATAATTTGTAGTCAATTTTTTCCGGTTGAGGTAATTGAAATTGCTATGCAGGGTACATTCTGGACTCGTTATAATATAAAGCATCCTCATGTAGCTTCAAAATTCCGTCATACGCAAGCAATTTTTGAAGAAATTAGAAGAAACGGCGAGCAATGACGAGGCAATCCCTGAGATGCACAGTATAATTTCTTCCTCAACAATCACACCAAACAAATAAAGCAGAAGTATCCTGCAACTCACAATACAGAGCACGAAACTGGGTTAGGATGCAAGTTATCCAGTTTCAAAAGCATGCGCAAGTCAACAACACCGATGAAAGCAGCTCAAAAGCTAAAAATTGAAACTGTTGAGTTTTTTGAGAGTCATCACGTTAACCATCATCTTGTCAATCTTCATAATCATGTTGTTCATCATATACTCCATTATTTTATGCATCATATTACCCATTATACAACTCACCGCTTTATTCCTATTGTTATTCATTATTATCAGCATTTGCTGAAAATATTATTATATAGAACTGAACGCCCTTCCTTCTCTAAATAATATACATTGCTCGTAAAACAGTCTCTCTAATATAGGAAAAAACGGTAAGGTGTTGCATTGAATTTTGCTCCTATGTTTATTTATGTACGTGTGGTAGAAATGACACATAAGTAAAAACGACATTCATAGTTGAAGTACGTTAACGCCACACTCACGAAATTTTCGTGACTTACCCTACTTATCACTGGTACATTGCATGCAGCTACTTGGCTTAAAAGTATCTGGTGAGAAAGTTTAATTCTACCCGACTGGATATGCAGGTTGACCTGCAGGCGTGCATCCCTTCTGTGACATCCAGGTGTCCGTCTCTTGCTGCCAATAGCTGTGGTTCCCAAACTTTCTGTCTCTGAAGTTCACGCCAGTTTTTGATCCTAATGGACTTTACCTACTTTCATTCACTTACATTTAACGCGCATAATGTAATTCATGTCTCTTACCATGGACGTATTGATGGTCTCAGAGCCCCACGAAATCTTTCACGGGTACGTAAACCCGTTACTAAAATACGAGGGCTGTTCGTTTTCCACTTCCAAAGAGCTAAAAAAAATATAAATTTACATAATACAATAATTTTAATCCCAAAAGTACTGCAGGGTCTTACTTATTTTTCTATAAAATCGTCAAAACGGCTGAAGAATTTTTCATATCGTGACACATGCTTTTCGATGCTTTCAAAAAAGTTAGCCGCCAATGAGGAGAGATCCGTTTTGACATGCACAACGAGCTCTGACCCAACGGACACACAGCATCTTGTATCCAAGGTATCATACGATTCTGTACAAAGCAGACCTTGAAATGTCTGGAATTATTTTCAAAAAGTTCACTACATCAAATTGTAAACCTTTGTTTGGCGTTGACCACCTGATCAACACACTGAACAAGGCCTACACTGGTAACAGACTTGCGCCCTTGTCCACCTTCTTCATGGATGCCAGTTCGCTTTTCTTTAAATTTTCAACACCATTTCCATACACTACATTCACTAATAAAGTTGTCACTGTACATTTTGTTCATTCTGTGAAGGATTTAAGCAGTACTACGTCCTTCTGTTCGCAAAAAATGGATTGCACTTCGTAACTCACATTTAGCAGGAGCATCCATCGAAGCTGCCATGTTCAATGGCTCGTACCTCGAGCAATCGGGCTGTATTTGTTTTAAAAATTATATAGAAAAATAAGTATAACCCTCTAGTACTTATTGTAATGAAATAATTATGTTACATAAATTTGCTTATTTGTATAGCCCATCGGAAGTTGAAAAAAACAGCTCCCGAGTTTCAGTATTTATTTCCATTAGAGTATCAACAACCTACAGCAACTTTATAGATCGTAGTCTCCAGTCTGACTGACTCACGCTGATTACTGGACATTTCTGAAGAAACTAATTACGTTTTAATTATTTCAAAGTGCTCATTTTTAGGAAGGTAAATACTTCAAAGATCCCCCGCTCTTGTTTGTTCTAGGCTTAGTGGTCCTGTAAACGAGATACCAGCGTCCGCACTCGCTTTTCCCTAAGTAAAGTGCTGCAAGTTGTACTCGCTTAGATCTGTTCATGAGGTGGGTGAACATTAGGCGGCTGCTTCATGACGTATTGATCATTCATTATTATATGAATTTTCCAACAGCAAAATTTTCCCAACCCACGGCCAGATGATCACGTTTTGTAAATTTACGAAGGAACTCAGACTGAGAATTTGTTCAATGTAAGAGTCTAGGCAAAACTCAAGTTCATTTGAATTTAGGACACAAAACTATGAGGATCACACCCAGTATTTGCGTAGAATTGAAAGCTAAAGTATCCGTGCAATACATGGAACAAGAGGGAACAAGGTCACTGAGAATCATTTAATATTCTGCGACATTGTATACATCATAAACGAAAAGTCTTACATTAGGCAATACTTTTTACATGGAAAATGTTTGAGTGTGCGACAAATGAATAAACACACATCTTTTTTAAATACCATGGTTGGTGTTAACAAGTCCAACAAGCAGAAAGAGATACAAAAAATCTCTCACAAAATTACATCTAATTTTGAAATTTAATACCTGATGTTGGGTATTTTTTATAGAGCTTCTCTCAGTGATGCACTAATCTTAGTCATAAATTGAAGCAATTTTGGGCAATTTATTAGCAGCAGCGAAAAGGATTAGGAGCAGTTCAATACCCCAAGACTGGCAGGCTTCCAACTGATAATTTTCAGTTGAAAAGGAGACTTCGAACTCCAATACTGAGGTTGCACCGGTGCCTCTGTATTGCAGGCCGAGCATGCACCTGATGTACTGCTTCTCATAGCACATCACTAACGAAGCTCTCAACTTTTTTACTAACAGATTCTATGTATCAGGAATGGCATATGATTGTTTTATAACCTATTAAGTCCATTGAAAATTCATTTTCTTACGTCGAACAGCCTCATTTTGTCATTCTATTAAGAAATGTAGAATTTTGTTTCATTCAGGTATAACATAAAAATGGATTTCCTATTATCTCTTAGGAATGCTGAATTAGGTAATTTTAATCTTTCCTCTGAGGTGGTATAAATAATTTTTATACTCTTAACCTAATTTGTGTTACTCTTTATTTCATGAAATTATTCAAATTCACTGTTATCAACAAAAAACATTGAATACAAAGGGTTGTACAAATATTAAACAATATATGGCACGAATCTCCAGAAGGTGTTCTGACCGGCTTCAATTTTTTGAGTCTAATGAACATTGGCCTAAGATAGTTAATGCTAGAATCCAATAACATTCCTCTAATTCAATTTTATAAAGTTTTTTAAAAACAGGAAAGGTAGCTAGCGAACTCAAGTTCAGCGCTCCCAGAAGCGATCAAATGCAGTTCCCTGCCGAGATAAAAGACTTTCAAACACCTTCATAATCCTGTGAGACCTTGTTCTCTTACTCATCAGAGTGGGATTAAATATTTACATGGAAGATTTGAGTTGCTATCACTTCGATACGAGGTCTGTACTGTAGTGAACAATGCCTGCTTACACATGCAGGTGTTCAGGTAAAGTAACCTTTACAAAATCAACGGTCAATCAAATAATTTTGAATCATTTAAAAAAAGAAAACTGAGATCTGCTGAAGAATTGTCGTTAATTTTACGGACAGTTATTGTTCACACAAGTAGTATAATTTTTTTCTGGGTAACTTACAAAGGAACAAGGAAAAAATTTTCGTACCTTTTCTTCCAGTATGATGGATCTATCATTATTAATAATTATTAAGGAACAAAAACAATACAGAAACTTTTCTAAAACAGAATTTCAAACAAGAATTGCATAAAAACAATGGTCTCTAAATTCTGAGAAACGAGCTCAACAGAAGGAATCGATGAACATAAAGGAATTTTTTCCACGCCGGTTAATTTCTCGTTAAAGGGACGTTCCGTGCTCCCCTCCCTCCGACCTCCAGCTCTAAATCTTCTAGATTTTGTCTTCTGGGAGTATTTGGAGGGAAAAGTTTATCTTTTGATGCCTGATACATTGGAGGAATTAAATTAAAACATCGTTTACGACATCAATAACATAACTCCAGGTATTCTGAGTACAGTAATAAACAGCGCTAGAGGTGATGGGGATATCGGCACGTTATAGCGCACGTTATATGTACTTACATATGTATGTGCCTTACGCTGTAGATGCTAGAGGCATTTACAAGGTCTTTAGCAGCCACTCTAGCTTTCAAGCCCAGCATTGGAATCCCAGAATGCAATTTTAATGCCATCCGCACCCTGAGAGAATGGCCATCTTGCATCACTCATAGCACGGAAGAGATCTCCTCGGTACCTTGGTTCGGTGTTCTCATTACGTTAACGTATTCATGTGGCTGAGAACCGTACATGGAATACTAAGCGAACCAACTGACCGTCTGGTACCTGCTAACTCGACTGATAGGTGTCTAGTTGGCGGAACATAATTTCTAGGTGTTATATTTACATCTCTTATTTCTCTAGACCGTTGTTGGTTTCAATTCCTTGGCATCTCATGCTTACCTCGAACTCGTTCGTTTATGGGGTTCTTCCCACACTTTTAAAGCGAATCTATGTTTAAAAAACAAAATATTAGCTTAGCAAGCGCTTTCGAAGCACTCCATCATTTTTTCAATTAACGTAACAAAACTCCACTATTTTTATTAGTCGCTTTGCCCTGTTCACATTCTTCCTGTAATCGACCCTGTTTATTATGCCATGGCCTTCCTGGGCTTTGGTCTGCTACCTCTCTTTTCACCACATAGACCTGCAAAATGAACATGAGAGAAATAAATGAACACTTAATAAAAGTCTGTCGTTTTAGACCCCATACAGAAAAGCCAAATGCCACCCTTTTAAAAACCAGTCAAGTGAATAAGATCGCTAAATCAAGGAGCCAAAATATATCAGTTAAAAAAAAATTACAATTTTCTTCAGCAAGTTCATCTTGCATTAAGCCCAGAAAAAAATTAAGGAGTTTCAAATAAAAGAATATAAAAATAACTCGACTATGTTAAATAACATCTTTCACCCGCCAAAAAATTTTAAAATAATTTTGCATTTCGAATTCAAAAATGTCGTTTTTTCCATCATTCATGGTGTCTAAGTCATGCCCTTATTTAAAAAAATCGTTATTATCAAAGCACTTACGAGCTTTGGTTTTTTCACAACTGATCGTGAGTAGGCGGAAATAATTAACTTTTTCTCTTTTCAAATCTGGATTTTTATATGAATGAATTATCAGCGTCAAATTTCTGCTGGTGCCTGACAAGGCACATGATGTCTGGTCAACACAATCAAACTCCTTGACGAGAAAATAAGTCTGTGTTTTGATTTTTGAGCGTATTTCTCTTCTACGTATCTATTAGAATATATTGTTATCTTTTGGTAAATAACTCAATCTGAAATTTGTTATTGTGCATTCATTCATTCACGAATTAATCGAGTATTAGACTTTCAAGCTTGAGCATATATTTAAATCCAGGATCTCATTAGGTGAAATGCATCTGCATGATTTCAGCTTGAGCACTGAAAGCTGCCCTGAAACCAGGCATCGTGTCATAGACGTGTGCAACAGCGCAAACCAGGGCCATCACGCCAATTAAAACTGCAATGTGGAACGACCATGAGCGAGATAATATATTTTGCGATGATTAGCAGCTAAAATGACTAAAGCATTCCCTGCATGACGCAAGGGAATCGAACAAATGATATTAATATGTAATGAACATGTGATTACTGTGCAAACACATACACGCAAGCTCCTTAGATATACATATATGTGAATGTTAATAAATTGAAAAAATGTTCTTGCAGGAGAAACACACATAACTGAGACATGGAACAGCTTCACGTAACTCGTCCATTAGTTGTAATGAACAGAGAAATGATTTAAAAGAAAGTTACCGTAGTATATATGTAAGTAAAAATTTGAAAAAACGTATTAATGACAGGAGATAAATTCATCAAATGCAATTGTCCAGGAGAATGGATAAAATTATATTATAAAACGTATTTCCTGTATTTTGTATAACCTTCACGTTATTATGTCGGGAACTAATATCTATTCGTTACATCATCACTACAACTGTTAGGTTTGCAAGTTCTTGTAATTTATTCATAGGTCTTTATCATGTATTAATTAGCGACATGGTGCATTTTACAGCGCCGTTTTAGAACAAATATTCCGCACCCGAGCGTAAAATTAATTGCAAAAAGTTAATTTTCTCGTGGTTCTGTTGGTAAGAAGCAGTTATCTGCTCTTCAAAATGTATTTAAAACCACAAATCATAATTTATTATTGACTTTCCTTGGTTGACAATAAATGCAAAAACTAATAATGCATACCAAATATTTTTCATGAAGAGAAAAATTTCTAATACCATCTCCTCTGAATATATTTTTGAGTTTTACGAATTGGTTAGTGCATTTACTTTCCTTCTCTCTTCAATACCTTATTGTAACCAATAAAAATCAATGCAGTTGGGGAAAGGGGAAGAAATTATGTATTATCCATACAGATCCTTTGAAATAATAATTGCAGTATTTCTCATAGAAAATTCAAGTCAAGAATTCCCCTGCAAGTCTTCAAACATAATACTTTAAAAGTGCGCTTTAGATTCAGTTAGCAACAAAATTATTCGTACACTTACCAATGGTGAATCCTTTATTCATTTCTTGAAATTTAATGCTCGTTTTATTTTAAACTTCTTATATGTTATAAAGTACATGAAAAAAAATTAAAACTCAATTTTCAGTATGATTTTGATGAGAGCTTTGATCTTCAACGATACGACT
>VCRD01002617.1:51254-83054 GCA_006783055.1 Trinorchestia longiramus
GCCTTCAATTTTATTGTTTTTCCAAACGCAAACACAGGAAGGTCGGGGCGCGGCTGCTGGGCGTGGCGGCAATGCTAGAAATTTGGCCGTATTCCATCGGTCTTCTTTTGAAATCGAGGATTTGCGAAGCAGAATAATTCTACGGGGATTTTTCGTGATCGATCAAAAAGTTTCAAACACAATTTGCAGCTTTAAATTTTTGTTTTTACTGTCCTGGATTGCTTAATTGAAGAATATAATTTGATTTTAACCTTTTACATCGGACGTAGGATCGTGGTTGCAGTAATTTGTGAAGCTATTTCATAGTACGTGCAAATGTTGCATTTTCGAAAGAATTTCTCAGCAGTTGTGCACAAAATTTCATCGACGACTCTTGGTGACAAACATGGCTTGGCCTTTCAATCATTTTGGCAGGAAAGGAATTTTGTCGGGGGAATTTCCTCGTCAGGGTTAAGACATTTAGGGCATGTTTTAAACTGAATGCACAATGCAATTACTGGTACAATTAGAATCCTTAAGTGTGCTTAGTTTAAATTTAATTACACATACAAAGATTGCGATCAGGAAACTCAAAGTTGTCGTTTACAATGAGCGCATGGTGAGTAAATGTGAGGTTATTAAAGACATTTGTCTTTATTTACATGTATGTATTTTATGTAAATACACAATTATTCAGACCACTTTTCAAAATTAACACTGATATTAGCTAAAGTGATTAAAATCAGAATAAAAGACTAGAAGAGTAAATTTATAAAGAATTTATTATGCATTCATTAAAATACAATTTCAGACATTTGAGAAAGTGACTGTCATTAAAGATGTCAGTAAATGAATACGGAGATGGAAAGAAATTTTAAGAATCCCTTCCCCAAATTTCATTAATTTTTTGGTATCATTAACACGTGGTCTCTGCTGAAACGCCTGGAATTCCCGTACGAGTATTATTCGTTATTTGTACGCGTTAAATATTGTGTGTGCAGGCAAACTGATCAAAGTTCTCCGGGAAGTTATTGGAAACATCCCCAATTATGAAAAAAATAATTCATATGAAAGCATAATATTTATAGATCATAAAACCTCAACTAGCTCAATGAAAAATAACAATACAGTGCAACATTTACAAACAGAGATACACAAAATAATTCTCGTATACAAGTGTCGTTATACAAGTGTGATGACATAAATAGAAGTAGTAGTAGAGCAGTAGGAGCAGTACTCACCAGCATCCTGGACGACGTATGTCAATGTCACCAGAAGCAGCAGAGGCAGAGACAGACGTTCGTTCTTCATCACAACGTGTATTTCCATCTTTAGTTTTTGTTTTTTCTCTTATGAATGATGTTCAACTAACCTTCAAACTCTTCACTTTTCAAGGGTTAAATGGATCAAGTGAAGTAAGTTTTTCTTATACTGAGAGACACATTTTTGGACAGTATTCAAAATACATCACAAACCTAGAGCACAGACTGTACCTGGTCACAGATTTCGAAATCACGAAAATATTTCTATTTCAGTTCAGGTACACATTAATTTCGAGAACTTAAGCCGGCATTTTTCATTAGAGCGTTGAACTGACTGGAGAACAGTTCCAATATTACATAGCATGAAAAATATACACAACTAAATGTTTCCTTTTGTTTCACACACTAGGATTGATCAAGATCACTTCATCAAAAATACTTCCTTAGGTAAGATAGGGCTCATTCCTTTCAGTAAATCTGAAATAAAATAAGATATATTAGAGGAGAAAATTCTAAAAGAAATAACATAATTTAGACCACATCATTCGGACCAAATATATTAGACAACATAATTTGAACCCAACAATTTAGACAGCATAATTTAAACAACATAATTTGGACAACAAAATTTAGGCATGGGAAATTGAAAAAATTGAAAAATTGATTCGAAATTTAAAAATCAATGAAACGTAAGAAATTGTGCTACTAAACATTAATTCATCTCAGAACTCAGACAAAACCACAACAAAATATTAAAAAGCAAACTAATTATAATCTTGCAAAAAATGCATATTTTAATACGAATAGATCGTACAGTTTGACTTTGTACAGAAATATACTCAACGAAATCTTGCTCATTTTGAAATAAAGTAAAAAACTGAAAACTTAGGAGAAACAAAATTTGTAACGCTTTTTGGTCGCATGCTCCGTTTTTTTCTCGTGATGCATAGGGAAAGAAATAATTCTTCTTTCTTTTATGCAGACTCCACGCCACTCAGCCACTAAAGCAACAGAAATTGAATTTATTCACAAGCAGAAATGGAATATTCGTTCTTAACTTTGAACTTTCCTTAACATTGAGATGCATTGAGAAAAATCACTTAGAAAAAAATTCAGAACTTTCTAAGAAAATTGTAGGTCTTTTATCGCTACGAAGAAACTGAAAAAAATCATAGACGTACGACTGCTGAAGTTTTCATTTTTGGTGACTAAATTTAAAAGGCAATGTGTGTTACTTATTTGCTGTCATACACGAAATACCAAACAGAAAAAATTAGAATGTACAATAAGTTTCAAGGCAAGCTTCTCGTTGGTCTAATTTTCTCCAGGCTAACTCGTCTGTTGTGATTTTTTGATCCACGATCTGTAATGGGATTATTCGCTACTAATGTTAAATTCCATTTATTTTCATTAGTCTTAAAGTTTAATGTGCATCTTCATTTTTTACACCTATGTTTTTAAAGTCTGAAATATTATAGGTTACTATTTTAACTACTTTCCAATAAAAATGTCGAGCTGAATTCTGAACAACTGGCGACTGCTAGTGAAAAACTATTTCATCAATGGAATTATTTCCTTGTTTTCTGTGCTGCCTCTATTTAACGCCAAATTTTATCTGTTCTTAGTTCCATCCTCCTAGCAAAAAAATTAATGCCAAACCATGTTATTTGAACGCATTATAATAATTATTGTATTAAAAGGCAAGCGAATAGGTAATCAATTACGACTGTAAATAGACAAGGACTTCACTCCTCAGGTTACATACCGACACAATGTGTACATTAAGTGAAATACTTTAAAATAAAAACATTTAAAAAATTCTGGATTATCCCTAGTACCTGCATATGAATTAGACTATTACTGGCAGGAATACTATTATCATGACAATATATTATTATTTTGCCTTCTCGCGCCACATTATTTAAAAAATAAAAGAGTTAAATTTCTACTACAGATTTTAAAAGAGAAGTGGATAGACAAACTTCCTTTCTGTCTTCCTCTGTCTTCAACTGAGTAAAGAAATGAGTGACCCTGTATTATAGGTATACTCGTGTGTAACATGGTCACGTATTTGACCAACAAGGTTTTCCGCTTCACTATCAGGCTTGTACGATAATGACATCCGTATCCAGCTAACATACATTCAGCTGCATGCTATAATTCACAAATTATTGCTTAGTATAAGATATTAAAACTAAGATTGCATGACTCATTATGAAGGACAGATACATAATAAGTCGACCTCTAGTAAAAAAATTATCTCGTCCTACGCCGAATAATTTTTTTGGGTACAGATTTTTTGGGAAAATTATGGAAGCTCTGTCATGTCCATACTTTTTTATTGCTGCCAAGTGCTTAACTATATTATTTCCAACAAATAAATTTAAAATGTTGCAGAAATAGGAACACTGTCAAAAATGAATTAAACTTTTGACTATCAGTAAGGACAGATCTGAACCTGCAGTGAAGGGGCGCCATGCATGAGCTTATCACAGCGCTCGCTGTGCAGGAAATAAAGCTCTGGGCAAAGATAAAACAGACACTGGAAGCAACATGCACGACAGCAGAACTTGAGTTAAGGTAACTTTGATGATTACAGTATTGTAGCAATTGTGAAGTAAGATGTTATTTTGAATGCTACTAAATTCAATAAAGACAAACTCATATATTGCGCACGTTATGCAGTTCAAATAATGATTTTTAAGTATCGTCTGTATAATTCAATAAGGCTTTGACTATTTGAGAATCAAGTGAAAAGAACGTTAGAATTATATACTGAAATTAACTGTAAAATCCTCGTCGAGTAAACACGTAAATTTTAGAAGCATTCTTCTAATATACATACTATTCAATGTATTAAATCTTTATTCACAAAATTAGCATGCGCTTTTAACTTTCATTCAAGAGCTTGAGCTGTCACGAGTATTGCAGCGGCGATCTCTTCATTAATGATGGTGTATAATCAATACCTAATGAGAGCTGCGTGCCAATTATGAGGAGCCAAGCTTCATGTTGTGACAGGGATTATTTAAGCAGTATGAGTGCGTTCATAATTTCCGCTTTAAATATTAATACGGGGAACCATAAATGAATTCGCAGGTGCTTACAGATGCTGAAACTCATTTATGCAGCGCCGGGTCTCCCAATGCATACACGTGCAGCAGCTCACAATACAGGGAGCGTAATCTAAGAGAAGGATTGAGAGAGTATTTTCAAGGTGGAGTGATGCATTATTGCTATTTTTCTATTGCTCACAGTCTACTTGCTCTCTTTTACTGGCAGTTTAGTTGTTCTCTTTTGCTGGCAATTTCTATTTTGTTGGCAGTCTACTTGTTCTCTATTGCTGGCAATCTAGTTGTTCTCTATTGCTGGCAGTCTAGTTGTTCCCTATTGCTGGCAGTATACTTGTTCTCTATTGTTGGCAATCTAGTTGTTCTCTATTGCTGGCAGTCTAGTTGTTCCCTATTGCTGGCAGTCTAGTTGTTCCCTATTGCTGGCAGTCTAGTTGTTCTCTATTGCTGGCAGTCTAGTTGTCCTTTTTTGACGGCAATCCAGTTGTTCTCTATTGTAGGCAGCCTACTTTTTCTTTATTGAAGGCAGTTTAATTGTTCTCTATCGAAGGCAGTCTAGTTGTTTTATAATAAAGGCAGTCTACTTTTCTCTATTGCAGGCAGTCTGCTTGCTCGGTGTTCCTGGCAGTCTATTTTTTCTCTACTGAAGGCAGCCTAATTGTTTTCTATAGACGGTTATTTTCCAATTGAAGTCTGCTAGGTATCACTACACAACTTTCATGAATGGAATGTTGAACAGACGCCGATGACTCGAACCCTGCACTCACACGAGTTGATCACTCTCAGCACACAGGCATCTTTCCCTACTCTGTCGGGTGTTTTTAAAAGCAGCTTTAATTAAATATCAGGTGTAAATATTTTGTGACCTAATTCTTAATTCCGAAAAACAACAAGCTTTGATTGGGAGAAGTGAGAGAAAATCGTTTTTCGTCTTAGCCTATTTGCCCCAGCATTTGGTTAGGGAGGTTGAATAATAGAACAACTGTAGCACCACCAGTGCAACTGGGCTGTCAACTGCAGCATCACCAGTACAACTGGGCTACCAACTGCAGTTCACCTGTACGACTGGGCTACCAACTGCAGTTCACCTGTACAACTGGGCTACCAACTGCAGTTCACCTGTACAACTGGGCTACCAACTGCAGCATCACCAGTACAACTGGGCTGCCAACTGCAGCATCACCAGTACAACTGGGCTATCAACTGCAGCGTCACCAGTACAACTGGGCTGTCAACTGCAGCATCACCAGTACAACTGGGCTACCAGTTGGACTGACAGTTGGGAAACAGGACGGTTGGCCTGAGTAATTACGAATAAAAATACAAGATACAGTAACATAACTTCCTTTTTTAAAACAAAGCAATTTGAAAAGAGGAAGTTATGTTGCCGTGTCCTGTATAAGCATTAATTATAAATAGTTCCTCTAGGCCTACCAATGAACCTACTGGAGAAGCACCAGTACATTTAATTATGAAATAACCGTTGAGCAACGTGATCGACATCTGCGAGGGTTATTAAAAGTTCTTAACACCGTCTCACGAATATTAATGAGTACCTACCAAGAGCTTTACAGGTGTTTGTAAAGTAATAAAATACCTGATAGATACCTAACATATACATACATCATTTACCCCTAACGTACAGCTAGCTTCTAGGCACATGCCTGGCATGTACAGCGATGCATCACGGGAAGTAGGCTTTGTTCGTTCAACGTTCGATGGATTCATTAATCTGTAAAACTACAAAATTTATTAATGATGACGAGTAACTAGCCACACAGGAAAACATGAGCAGGCATTACCGGGTGTTTCACAGTTAAGGCAAGTAGTTTTGCATATTAAATAAATCATCTAAAATCAATGTTTGGTTATTTAAATCTTACATAATTTTGAAGGCAGTTAGATAATTTTTGTATTTCACGTGTTTAAATTTTAAACTCGTACTTTATATGATGGCTATGGATCGAAAAATCGTTATCAAGCTCCCCAAAGAAGACGAGAGTAACGTATCAATTGCAAAAAGGTTAAAAATGAACCGTTCAACTGTTTGTAAAATTTTAAAAAGTTTAAGGAGACTGGTACGACCTCTGATAAACCAGGACAAGGTCAGAAACGAAGTGTTCGGGCTAAAAACTTATCAAAAATACGCGGGAGAAGTTGCGTCGAGACCCACGTCGATCCCATCGAGAACTGGCTGCAGTAGCCGGTGTTAGCAAAACTTCAATGTATCGAGTGTTGAAGGAGGATCTGGGAAAGAAACTTTACCAAATTATAAAACGCCATGAGCTTACTGAACATCATGAGAGAATGAGGGCTGAAAGAAGTCGTCACATCCTTAATGAGATGGCTCAAGGTACGCTCCCAAATTTGGTGTTCACACAGGAGAAAATATTTTACATTCAGCAAGTTTTGAACCATCAGAACGACCGAGTTTGGAGTTCCTCAAGTTCAGTCGAGGGTAGGATTGTTACGAGACGTCAAAATGCACAGTCTGTCATGGTTTGGGCAGCTGTGACAGCCACAGGAATATCTTCGCTTGTTTTTGTGCCTTGTGGGGTCAAACTGAACTCAGAACGGTACATTTCTCTTATTTTCGGATCAAAGTTGCTACCATTGGCTACAGAACATTTTCAGGGTTCACCATAAAGTCTTCAACAGGATCCAGCACCATCACATGGCTCCAACAAAATCCAAACCTGGATTCAGAGGAACATTCCATCTTTCATAAGCAAAGATGTATGGCCAGCAAGGAGCCCTGACCTCAATCCCTTGGACTTTTTTACCTGGTCCATTTTGAACACAAGGGTCTTAGCTACCCCTCACACATCTTTCAAGTCCCTCAAAGCGAAACTGCATAGGGAATGGGAAGCAATTCCACAAGAACAGATACGTGCCACTTGCGATGCATTTGTAAATAGACTTAAAGCTGTAGTTCATAATAAGGTGGTTACATCGAATACATGCAACAATGTATTGTTTGCTTATTATTCACCTTTGAGTTTCAACCCGCAAAATGAAAATCGCGCATTTGAATTTTCATAAACCTACCAAAAAGTTCGTTGCCTTAATTCTGAAACACCCTGCACAAACTAAACTTTTGCAATTAAAGTATTATACGACCCAGAATGTTACTTATCCTTTCAAATAGTGCACTCATTATATCTATTCATTACATTCTGTGTGCACAAGGGGCCAAAACTACGACAAGAAACATCAAAATGTACATTAAATGGAGTTGTTTTCGAAGGTATTCCATCAAAGTTCATTACTCCATTCGAGCATTTACGTCTCAGCTAAAGCAATGAAGGTATCGTTGATTTTGTAGCTAGAATAGGAAAACTAGTGATCGCGAGCTTCATCTTTGTTTATTACACCACTTCGGTTTAATTATTCTTCAGTACCTTATAACCTACAGCAAGAGTAATGATACAGCTACAGCAGCACCACTGTCGGTAAGTTCATCACCTTTCATTGCACCACTGCTCCATACAATCACTCTGGTAAATTAGTGAAAACAGCGTTGACTCGAGTACAGCCAGCATGGCCTCTCCAGCTCACACATTCACCCTCACACCAGGTCGTATCACTCATAGGTACTTGGCTTTATCGAGCCCTAAACTGGCAGTGCCTTGCCTTATGGCGCATAAATAGCCAACGAATCAAGCAGTGCGCCGGCGTGCATCATGCAACCTTGCTTCTGCTCGAACTGCAGATCCTAGCTTTGGCTCCTTCACAATCTGAATTAACGAGTCTGCTAATAAAGGTTCAAATTATACAGCACGAAATGTTCAAATTATACAACGAGACGCGTTAAATTAGACGTGAATATCAGTTGCTCGCTGGAAATTCTCGTTTTGGAAGCTTTGAGATGAACCATAACGATGCTCCTGGCAAAGCAGTGAAACTTCTCTCAAGAATGTGCTTTTGATCGTTATAGCTCGTAAAGTGCATCATGCATTTTATTACTTCCAAAACAGAGTTGATATTGTAATTCAAACTTCTATTAGCTAAAACCGTTTAAAAACAGGTATTTTCCTGTTCGAAATTAGAGTCTGCGATCCTACTTATGTGATAGTTTATGAACATTCAACCTACGAGGAAACCTACATGGCAGTTTCAAATAACAGAGAAGCCTACAACCTAGTTTCGGTATCGGTATCTGTATCAGGACTTGCAGTGACTGTTATGTTAGGTATCTGTATCTGTGTGTATCAAAACTGGCAGCATCAGCTGCTCTATACTCGTCAATATCGGTGTTTGTAACAAGATGAGCAATGACAGGTGTGTAACAAGGTTGTATCGGTGTCTGTAACAAGAGAGGCAATGACAGGTGTGTAACAAGATAGTATCGAAGTCTGTAAAAAGATTGGCAAAGACAGGTGTGTAACAGGATAGTGTCGATGTCTGTAACCAGAGAGGCAATGACCGGGCAATGACCGGTGATAGTGTTGATGTCTGTAAGAAGAGGCAATGGCAGGTGTTTTTGATTCGCAAGTGCTAGGTTCAACTGACCTCTACTGTTTGTTCAGTCATTAACAATGATAATTCACCAATTTTAGTATCAGCTTTGGCGGTACTGTACGAATAGTTATTATTTTAGGGTTTTCAGTTATGCCATAAATCATATTTATATCAACTACGATCTGATCCATATTCCATTATGACCAGTTATTGTTGATAGGTGTGGTACCAGTGACGGTACCAGTCTAAAATAAAGCCCTCTTGTCGGGACGCTGTTGGAATGAAGTATTGATTGAAAAGTGATATTTTTTGTAAGTACCATCAATGAATTACCGGTGTTGATACCGGCAAATTTCTTTGTTTGCTATTCTCTTGCTCGCGTCGGCTGTACCAAAGACAAGCTCTACGTAGGCACTTTCATGTATGGGCTCTGCGCGAGCTGGAACTGAGGTCGACTTGGAGAGGGCTGAGACAGAGCTGGGCCTGGAGGGGACAGAAACTGAAATGAGTCTTCCAAGGATTGTGCCACAGCAGGTCTAGACATGGGGTGTGCCAGTGTTCAACTCCTGGTAGGCTGTCATGGATGGTTGCGTATGGGCTGCTCCTGAGGTGCACCCTCCAAGGCTGAGCCAGAATTTAGCAGCATGTAGGCGTTGCCAGAAGTGGGGCCTGGGTTGGCTGTGTAAGTGGTGGGCTGAGCCAAAGCTTAGCCTAGTGTAGGGTGTCAGAGGGGACAAGCTATGTCTGAGGTGAGTCAAATACCTGAGCAACACTTCACAATTTTCTTGGCTTCATGAGTCCATTGGAGAACAAAATTTTGCGATATGGAAAAATGGGAATGCAAGGAGAATTTTTATACGTTTAATTCAAAGCACTATGTAACATAGAATTTCTTTTCGTTCAAAACATGAAATATTGTCAACGGCGGCACTATGCCGTGAAGGTTTTCGCTCCCGCACCCCTCATAGGACACCTCTTCTCCAGAAACGTCACATCAAGGCCAGGCTGAAGTATGCCAACGACCATTTGAACAAGCCAGAAGCGTTTTGGAACTCAGTACTGTAGTCAGATGAAACCAAAATCGAACTATTAAATAATTTAATCTTTTACCATTCAAATTTATTCATACTGACACCATTCATTGGTGTATTCATGTCTTGCACATACCGTGGGGAGAATAATAATACAACAAGTTGATTGAATCGCCAGATTGCACATTTATAGACCACGTACAATTACGAAAATCAGACTATGTATAAACAATAGTATACAAAGGTTAATAATATGTCTAAACTCTACAAACATTTAATAGAAAAATTATATAGGAACATGTATAATAAATACGTGAACAAAACTTTACAATACCCGACTTTTTTCTCGATATTATACATGAAAATTATTGTAGGATTATTCCAGAATGTTCTAATACATTCTACTATTTGGCAACCGAACTTTCGTCGGCATTCATCTCTAATAACGTGTCATTGGTACAGCAGTTCGTGTTCTGAAACGTCGTAAGCATGGGTAAGAATAAGGACATCATCGAAGATCTTCGCGAAAGTATTATGGAACTCCATACTGAAGGTTTGGGATATCAGAAGATAAGTGCACAACTGAGTGTTCTTATAGCCTCGGTTGGAACCATAATACGTAATTAGAAATGTCGAGATACGACTCTCAGCAAGACTGACCCTCGGAAGATTAAAGACCGTGCTGCTCGAAAATTGGTCCGAACAGTAGTGCAGAGGCCTCGAACTACTTGTAAAGAATTAAAGGATGATCTCAAGGCATCTGGGATCGAAGCCAACAAACACACGATCAGCAAGGCACTACGCCGTGAAGGTTTTCGCTCCCGTACCCGTCATAGGACACCTCTTCCCCATAAACGTCACGTCAAAGCCAGGCTTAAGTATGCCAACGACCATTTGAACAAGCCAGCAGCGTTTTGGAACTCAGTACTGTGGTCAGATGAAACCAAAAATTGAACTATTTGGGAGAAACAGCACAAACCATGTTTGGAGCGAACAAAACGAAGAGTGTAAACCAAAGTGCACCATACCCACTGTTAAGTTTGGAGGTGGCTCAATCATGGTGTGGGGATGTTTCAGCTCATCAGGGGTAGGTAAACTTCACATCATTAAAAAAACCATGAATGGCAGAAATAGTGTGAAATATTGGAAGAGCAACTCCTACCTTCAGCTCGTTTGTTAAAATTGAAACGTGGATGGAAATTCCAACAAGACAACGATCCAAAGCATACTGCAAACGAAACCAAGGAATGATTGAGGATGAAAAGGATAAACATTTTGGAATGACCAAGTCAATCCCCAGATATGAATCCGATTGAAAACTTGTGGAGGGAATTGAAATTGAAGATTCAGAAGAGAGGTCCCAATAACATCACTGAACTCAAAGAAATTTGCATTGAAGAATGGAATAAGATTACGTCCGAAACTTGTAAAAGGCTGGTAGTGAACTACTATAAACATTTTGAAGCCATAATTAATAATAAGGGCTATGCAACGAAGTATTAATGTATGTATATCTTGAAATGTGCTGTAAACTTTTTTAACGTATTTATTATGCATGTTCCTATATGTTTTTTCTATTAAATATTTGTGGTTATTAGATATATTATTAACCTTTTTTATACTATTGTTTTTATATAGTCCAATTTTCTTAATCGTACGTGGTCTATTAATGTGCAATCTGGTGATTTAATCAATATGTTGTATTATTTTGCTCCTCACGGTATGGTTTCCCCAGGCATACAAAAACCGACAGCACAGCTGATGCCGTCGGACCATTGGTTTTCAATCTGCAAGTCGACTGTGATCGTCAACTTAAAATCAGCAGCTATATTTGACCAGACGTAATTGGTTGCTAACCTGACACTCAACTCTAGTCGTCAACCACATCATCAACTATATTCATCAATCACTAAGTCAACCATTGTTTCCAAAATGAATATCCAAATTTCACGGACAAAAATTTAGAAACTATTATATAGTTTCCACACAAACTTGAAGATTCATTTTTTCTCAAATAAGTTCAGCAACAAAAGTCGAGGCCGTCACAGCAGTCAGCAAGGTAAATAGAACTCTTGGTTAGCGTCACAAGTTATTTATATCATGTGGTATTTTTAGCATGTTTAGAATTTGCCTGAGTCTGGTCTCAGTCTCTCGCTTTCCTTAAACAAACGTCAATTCTAAACTTAGTTTAAACTCACTGAAATTGTGTAGAATGTTTCTTTGAACTAATTTTAAACATGTTCATGGCATGCTAGAACATTCATTAAACATGCCAAGCCTTGTTGGAATTTTTCCAATGCCTAATTTGAAAAAGGAACACCTGGAGGAAAAATGTTCTCGTTATAAATTTGTAACCTTGACATAAATTATCAACAGAATTTTTCAGTAGTCATGAATTCCCCATGAATCAAAAAAATTCCAGATTTTTTAATTATTATTAAGCCTACTTTCAAAAGGTTTTCAGAAGATTTAGGTAATGAAGAAAAGCACATTTAACATCAAATTTTCAAGTCGTTCAAGTAATTAGGAAAATTACGCGTTGCCTGTGCACGCATGGACACATGTGCTGACACATGTGCTGATTCATGTGCTGACACATGTACTAACTCGACTCATGTGTTGACACATGGGCTGACACATGTGCTGACACGTGTGCTGACACGTGTGCTGACACTTGTGCTAACACATATGGTGACACGTTAGCTAACGCTTTACTGTGCATAACTCTGTCATACTTAAAAGTGTATGTGCACCATAACACTAATATTCATCCACTCAAAATTATAAGCATTTTTCAGACACTTGGCCAATGTTTCTCAATGAACTGAAACTGTATAACTGGAACAGAAAAATCCCCGTCCAACTTATAACAGTTGAATTGTAAAAAGAGTTTGGCCTCAGGTTGAAAAAATGTGGATCTGTGTTCAAAACTTTTGTTTTGAGTTTGTAAATTCTTTAAATCCATTTGCTAATTCGCATATAATTCAATAGCACTCGCTTTTGGAAAGCTACCGGTTAAACAGAAAACATTCAATCGTAAAAGTTTCTTTTAATACTTTCGTAGAAACTTCTCCGTATTTCGATATTAATTCAAACCTTCGAAGAAAAACAGTTATTCCACTCATGTTCTGCAGCAGTTCTGACGTGCATGGAAATTTCCAGTATTTTCATTTCATAAAAGAAAAAAATGAAAATTAACTGATTCGAAAATTACTCTGCTATCCCGTGGTTCTTAAAGCAATGCCGATCGCGTACAAAATTTATCAGCATTTTCCCAAGGTTTATAATTACTAAAAACAGCCACGTAAGAAGTTATCAGGAACGTGTGCTCAAGTTTTAAAGATAAACTGGAATACTGATGGCGGAAGAGCAGCATCACTGCAGCGTTCAAATGCGGAAAAAAACGGAGCTCATAGGAAGTCTTGCACTGCTCTTCACTTGCGAATATTGCCTATTTTTATGCATCGCTTATGCATGAGAAGGAAGATGAATATTCCAAGCAGAAAAATGCAGTGGTCACGACCACTTCATGCGTCACTATTTAAAAAACCGAGCACTGGGATCGTGTTTGTGCTGTTCTGGAGGTGCTCTGAGTGTGCTGAGTGCATTGTAAGACCAAAATTAAAAAATAAGTTGAAGATAATAATAACATTAATGATAAAAGAATTAGTAGTAGTGATACTACAAGTCATAGTAAAAATAATAGTAATAATATGAGCAATGATAAAGATTATAATTATAATTATAGTAATGATAATAATAGCATTCATTGCTATTTTCTCCCTATACCTAAGTGTTTTACTCACACAAGGTGAGGTTTTCCAGTCCCTGACATCTGGAGCAAATGGAGAATACATAAGAGTGGTGCAAAGGAATGCGTCGTGATGACCTGAGCAGCACTTTTGTGGAAGAGCTTTTACACAGTCGAGCATTGAACCCTTATACGTGTGTGTCGTTGTTGGCATACATGACGCTTGATCATTAGGCTTCTAAGGGATCAAAAGTAAACTATGGAAAACTAACAAGAAATAACTGAACAAAGAAGAAAAAATCATATACATTAATGCAAGGAACATTGTCTGTGCATATTCATTTGTATGAGTTCTTTTAAAGCACTTCATTCTGAAATTGCTTGTCAAATTGTCTACTGCAGTAATCTAAAAATTTTCTTCTGAGTCAATGCAGGTGTGAACCATCCACATCAAGATATTCGATTTATTCGGTGGTTACAGTTCATTAAAACGTTAAAAACTCGTTTTATTATCAGACGTACCCTAACTTTCATTCCTTTAAATCTCAAAACTATATGTAATTCAGTAGTAAAAATAAAACAAATTAATTTCAAACTTAAGACTGAAACATTGAGTCAAAAACTAGCTTCAGAAAGAGTTCTCCAGAAATTAAAATAGTAAAATATTTTGAGCGCAAAAACAAGTTCTCGTAACTCACTTCATAACTGGAAAGACATAACGACTTTAAATTACATATATATGAAGCAAGCAAAAACATGTAGTTCGTTCGTGCTTGCTGGAACTCGAACAATTCGCTGAGTCATGGCTTATTTCCAATAGGGCGCGACTCTTGCCCTTCGGCTGAAAGCTTTCACCCTCAAAATCGAAGAGTTCTCAACAAATTCCTTTTAGCAACTTTCGCCAGTAGGAATGCAATATTCCAGTTTGACGTTCCATAGAGAAAGTTGGACTGGAATAGCCTCGGGAACGAGGAGTCTCGTCCCGTGGAATACTATTGTTCGAGATAATTTGTTCCTGGCAGTTAAATTTATTTTATGGCCACGATTTGCCACGGTGTCCCACTTGTTTGTTTCCGAATGGATTGTGTCGTTGCCTCCATCATCGCTGGGAGTGGAGTGAACGCGACACAACTCTGCAGAGTTTGCTCCCAACATTTAAAGGAGATTCCAACCCGATAACATTAACGACTTACGACCTCAATTTTACAAGAACCGTCCACTAAGCAGTGCGCTCCTGGTGCTTACTTCCAAGTCCATAAAGAAATACAAACGAGCTCAGACAAAGCGTCTTACGTTCGTTTCCTAAACAAAACGTCTGTTCGAGTAGTGAAATATTTGTACAGTTTGTATCAAATGTTTAGGTATGAACGCATGAATAATAGTTTTACATGAATGCAGAAAAACTGTTTTGTACACACTGCCAAAATTAAACACGTATTTGAAAATCACTTTTTAGCTCACTCCTACATGCCATCCAGAATTTGAAAGTGCGATTTTGAATAATTTTAGAAATAATGCAAGTAGGATTAGAATTACAAGGACCCACTTAAATAATATTTGCTTTTATTAAGACATGAGTACACATTTGACAAAATTTATAATAAAATATAATATTCTGCGAGATTCTCGGGCTTCTATATTTTAAATTGTCTTTTTATTAAGTAGGCTCATTTAATTAATTGCGTTCATGTCCACGGATTAAGTTTGTAGCGGTAACGATACTTCTGTCGACATGTCCTTTCTGATTTCCTCCTTTCCGGGGGAGACAAAAAGGAACTTATCATTTTCAATGTAATTCTGTGAGGTCTATTTAACCCTATTAGACCCCCTAAACTCCTAATAAAATTCTCATTAACATTCCAGCTCATCAATACCCATCCTAATTAATACCCGCTATGAGACCGCTGATGCTGGAGAAGCTCATTTATTTTAATTTTATCTAACGGATCCACGTTCAGGCGTCCATTATTTTCAAATATACATAAAGTGTAAGAACGAAGAAGAATTTTGAATGTAGAGCAAATTTTTACAACTGCCACTTCATTTTTAGAGTTTGAAACTAGACTGCATTCTAGGTGTACGTATTTATTGCATTGAAAAAAAAACAGTAAGAAAACGAACACGTACTTAAAAAAGAAATTTCACTTGACTGTCGTTTTTTCACAATAAGCGGATAGTTACGCACGGCAATTCGATCTAAAGCTCGTTCTCACTTTTTAATTGCTTCGCATAATTCAATTTTAGAACAATTTATGAAGCCATTACGTGGCATTTAATGGCTTTGACTAAAGCAATTTGGGTGCCGTCCTGCTGCTGCTCGCTGCTCTCATAAGTCTGACCTACACGTGCGTCTGGTCGTGGACTGCACTGTGTCAAGTACAACAACTTCGCAGTTCATTTCAAAAGTCCTCCAAAATATCCCCAGCCAAATCATATTGAGTGGGTACTGCTTTGAAATGGGCAGTGTATAACGAGCAAATGACGGTAAGAAGTTTCCAGTGATTCCCAAGCGGTGCAAATCTTTACTGTGGACACGTAGTCTAGAATAGAATAAGGCAATAGGAACGAGCCGTTTGGCTCATTCTTGGTTCAATACCGAAGTCCCATGCCGTCTCTAAATGGCTGTGTAAATTTTACGCCTAATATAAGAGGCTCACCGGTGGGCCCCTTTGCAAAAAATGTGTTAATGTGCAGCTGATATGCTCATAAAAAGTGCAGATTACTAATGACAATTTTACATTTTTCTCCAGGAATAAGTAGGGACAAATAGTCAATAAGTGTGGAGAGGCTATGAATATATTAACGTAATTTTTTAATAAAATTTATATTGAGTGCTTGTAACGAAACTGCTGAGCGAAAAAATATGTATGAACAGTTCCTCATATAAAGAAAAAATAATTGAAACGAATGAAAGTTACTGATAAATATGGTGAAATTGCTTACCAGAGCATTTTCTTCTAGCATCGTTCCATAAAAGACTAGATTTTTGTGGAAAGACGTATTACTGTAATGGAATTATAGCTTCCTTATACTTAACTCTGGGACATTCTAGCTTCCTCGTCCCTTAACCCTAGAATATTCTATCTCCCTCATTCCTTAACCCTAGGACATTCTAGCTCCCTCATTCCTTAACCCGAGGACAATCTAGCTCCCTCATTCCTTAACCCTAGGACATTCTAGCTCCCTCATTCCTTAACCGGAGGACATTCTAGCTCCCTCATTCCTTAACCCGAGGACATTCTAGCTCCCTCCTCCCATAACGCTAGGACAATCTATCTCCCTTGTCCCTTAACCCCAGGGCAGTTCAAAGTCAGCACCGCAGAATACACAGCGCTTGCTACTAGGAAATCAGTCACAGCTGATGGGACGCATACAGCAGCCAGCAGTTCACAATGCTGGAAGAGACACATCGAAATTTCTTTCCTGTCAGCAACCAAGATGTGTTATAAGATTATCCAGTTAATTGCATACAAATTCAAGATGCAGCAGCCAAGATGTGTTATAAGATTATCCAGTTAATTGCATACAAATTCAAGATGCAGCAGCCAAGATGTGTTCTAAGATTATCCAGTTAATTGCTTACAAATTCAAGATGCAGCAGCCAAGATGTGTTCTAAGATTATCCAGTTAATTGCTTACAAATTCAAGATGCAACAGCCAAGATGTGTTCTAAGATTATCCAGTTAATTGCTTACAAATTCAAGATGCAACAGCCAAGATGTGTTCTAAGATTATTCAGTTAATTACTTACAAATTCAAGATGCAGCAGCCAAGATGTGTTCTAAGATTATCCAGTTAATTGCTTACAAATTCCAGATGCAGCAGCTAAGATGTGTTCTAAGACTATCCAGTTAATTGCTTACAAATCACAGCCCTAAGAGGCTTAGTAATGACTTGGTGGCAGCTAGTATGTGGTGCAAGACTTATAATCATTTTTGAAGTTTTTGATGGTTTGCTTCACTGTACTTAGATACTGTATTTGAAAAATAAAATGCAGTCTCATTTTGAATTCAAAATTACTCTAGAATTAGGACAATAACTTTATTTCTTGAAAACAAATTCACACGAACTCTACGTACTCTAGAGAAACTGTCTCTGGCATTTCATGATATATTTCTTAGAGTAGCTATGATCCAGAAGTAATTGAACCAAATCTTCAGATGAAAGAAATCGGATTTGCCAGACAATCACGAACAAACAATAATTCTATGATTGCACGGTACAAATAAATACTAATTTCCTGTTGAAAAGTTTTATTTGTGCCGCTGTAACAAGGAAGTTACTTGACGCTATAACAGGAGAGTTACTTGACGCTATAACAGGAGAGTTACTTGACGCTATAACAGGAGAGTTACTTGACGCTATAACAGGAGAGTTACTTGACGCTATAACAGGAGAGTTACTTGACGTTATAACAGGGAAGTTACTTGACGCTATAACAGGAGAGTTACTTGACGCTATAACAGTGGAGTTACTTGACGCTATAACAGGGGAGTTACTTGCGAGGTCAACAACTCGGAAAAGAGAATTCAAAGAAACAGGAAAATTTTACAAATATCAACAAACAAGCATGTTATCTAACGAAACCTTTCTTACGCAGAAAAATGACACCTAAATTTTTCACGAAACTATATTTTGTCACTGTATGTTAACCCTCTATCACCGTTATGCTTAAAATACCTACTTTTTACATCCTATCATAAACGTGAATGAGTGGTACGGATGTGTAGTTATTTTTCTACATCAGAAGGCATTTACGCGAAATACTGCACGTAACTGCACGAAATTTTTATGAACTGTCGAATACAAGAATTAGAATTTAACAAACTTAACAGTTAAATTGTTCTCAAGGAAAATAATTCATAGAGAATAACGCTAATGTTGACAAAATAATAATAAAAACTTCAGAAAAATCCTAATAGTTTAGTACAATATTAGTTCCTCGGCAGCGTCCGAATGCTTTGAGCAGTCGCTTCTTACACGTCATTCTGATCACGAACAGAACAACTCCATCGAAATGGATACGCTGGAACTGCGTCTAAGAACCTCTTGTTATATTGAGCTAGAAATAATTGTTTACAAATGTTGTTCAGAGCAAAAATATTAAACATTTTAAGAGAAGCTGATAAGTTATGCAATAATCCATAATTCGATCACGTATGGATGCACATCTTAGACAAACATACACATGTATGTAACAACAGTTGCTATAAAAGATGTTTAAATCATTGTCAAGTGTCAAGATTGAAATCAATTTTCCCGCTAGTTTATAACAGTTCTCTTTTCATGTTGACTTCCACCTTCTTCTATTCCCTTTCTTCTCCATAAAATCGGTTGTCAGAAATTCCTGTATTTCAGTATTTATTTTATCTTAAAGAAGAAAGAAACTTGGAGGCCTGGAGTATGAGCTGCCCATCCAATGCAACTCGAGCGAAAAAGTTTTTTCAGGTTCTGCTGCAATATTCGTGAGAAATTTTTGCACTTTTCTTGCGAAGAGAATACAGAGGTCCAAATTTTAGCTAGTGGTTTTGTTCGATAATTAACAACGTTCAGCAAACGTTTTTACATTGAAAATCCTTGAAAAACAGCCTTACATTCGAGACACATTCTGAGTACTTGAGGTGAACATTTTGTCTATTTACTGTTGCATTATCCTCGGTCTTATGCCACCACTCTGTACTCTTTCGCGTCATTGGCAACTAATGAAAGAAACGCTATTTCTGGCGCTGATGCGACACCTGTTCCTGAATTTTGTGCAATACGGTGAGCTTTCCGAGTGACTTGACGTCGTCATGGCCGCCATGTCTTCTCTAAGTGCACTTCTGGCGCCCTTCTTCGCAGCAGAATAATAAAAAAGACGTCATGTATCGGAGGAAGGCACTCTCAGAGGAATGTCGTAACGCGTTTTTAAATCTCTCTTACGGCATTCATAACAGCCAAAATATTATGAATTATTATAAAAGGAAAGTCATGTGGCAATGCTTCAAGAAAGTTTTGCAAGTGAGGATATGTATCAGGATTCAATGGTAAAGGAATATTTCTTCTTACTTCGTTATTGTTTCATGGAACGTGCCAATGTTTTTGCACCCTAAAATTTTGCCGGTTGTAAAGCAGAAAATACTTCAGGCCTAGAATTCATATTCACTTAGCTGTGTTTTTTATTAGATCGAAGTCAAATAATACTCGCACACTTCCCATTCACTGTTAATTATGAAGCCAATGCCAGAAGTAGGAAGTCTTCAAGTTATTCAGAACTCAGTGAATAGTCCAAGTGATGAATTATTTTTCAAGTTGTGGTGTATTTCCTAATATTATTGTTATATTACTGGTTTAACTACAGCAGCCACAATAATAGCGATTTTAGCAATGTAACTATTTGTTATCGCTTAGAACCATTCTAACCCATTAAATATCTAAAAGGTGCTGCTTTTAAAATCCTTTAACAATGGTTTTTTTCAAAACAATTGAATAACCTTATAAACTCAGCAAGTTATTCTAGCACAAAATTATATATACTTGGTCACACTTACGCGAAATACCCATAAACATCAATGCACTTTGTGGATATCCGCGGAAATTGAAATTCGAGCTTCAATATCCACGTAAACATCAACACATTCGCCCTGAATATTTCTGGGAACATTCTAACGTCTCTTGCTTGCACGACACTGAAATTCCTGCCGGTATTTCGAGGGCATTTGGAGTTTACATTGTTCTGGGCCCTCGCTTTTATTGGAGCTTTAGAAGGCCATGATCAGGTCCGTCTCAATAGTTAGAGGGCATAAATCCGTCCAGAATTCCATCGGACCGCCATCTTCGGAGCGCTGGAACGAGCGCTCATCGTTCTGCGTGATCATGCGAAAAGTTTGCAGGAACTCGGCAGGTCGCTGAGATGCACGGACGCCAGACTTGTCTTGCTGATCTGGGCTGTAACCTCAAGATCAGGTTCATGGTAAGGGCGGCCTGGGCTGTAACCTCAAGATCAGGTTCATGGTAAGGGCGGCCTGGGCTGTAACCTCAAGATCAGGTTCATGGTAAGGGCGGCCTGGGCTGTAACCTCAAGATCAGGTTCATGGTGAGGGTGGCCCGTAAACTTGCTCGAGATGAACAGGAACAGATAGTTGTTTTTTTTTTACTCATAGTAAAAGTATAGTTTCAAGATTGCTTACCAGGTGGCTCGCAGATGTGCCTCTGATAACAGGAACTGAAGTTTGCCTTGCTTGAAGGAACAGAAATCAGGGATCAAAGAAACACAATCAGGTTTGTCAGGAGCATGTGAAGTAGAAGAATAACCAGGCGTGATGACGACTGCGTCATCACTTATGTTGTTTCTGCTATTGTTTGTTCCTAGTTTGATCGAAGGACGATGAAAATATCCATTGAGGAAACTTTGGCATGTCGGTTCCTAGTGAATTACCATACATTTAAATAGCAATAACGACTCTTAGGGTTACTAGCTCCTGTGATTAGTAAGTATTTTAACGTTGTTTTTCAATAGCTGATAGAATAAACAATATACGTGATCGGGTTTCGTTGAATTTTCCCTTCCACATGATAGATTCATAATACATAGTATATACAATAATCTTCGATACGCACACAGCTTTGGACTTACCTTGTTAGCCGAAAAAAGAAGCTCTAAACCTGTGTTCTAGTAGGCTAGGAAATTGCTGAATCGGCTAACTTTGAAGTCAGAAACAGTAAATAAAGACACTTGGCGAGACAAATACAATGAATAATGCGAGTAAAAACGCTTAGCAGCGCACTCACGGTTGGGTAGCAAACGATGGTCTCTGGAATCAGAATTTATTATCCAAATCATCTCAATTCTCCTGAGCAACTCCATTTGAAAAAGAACGCTTGCACTTTCACCACGATTTAAAGTCGCTCTCTGAAAGACTTGTGAAATATTCGAGCCATAACTGTTACGCCAGCGTTGAGCTTCGCTCTGGATGCTCGACCGCCTCACTGCTTCCGCTTCACCGAATTTGTCATTTAGGGCGCATCGGACTTCCATTTTGCAAGTTTCAGCATTTAGGCAACACGCCATTCCATCCTCCTTTTGCCTTCCTTCCCCTCCATCGCGGTTCTCACTCACGGAAAAATGCCCACAACAAATCGTGGCCCGTGAACGGTTCCGAAGCACAAAACTTCTGCAGACTCAGCAAATCGTCGAAGTTTTGCCATGGCAAGTCGAATTTTGAGTTCCATGATCCACCTTTGATTTCCAGGAATTTGCCAGTTTGCTTTGGTTTCTCCAGCAGCCGTGGCTTCTCCACTGACTTTACGAGAAGATTAAATGAAATACATGTTCATTTTATAACACAGAAATCTGTGAATGCTTTTAAACATCTAAATATCAACATTGTTTCTGGCTGGTATTGAATAATTTCAAGATATTTTAAATCAAAAATTACTTACTAAACTATTCAGTAGAAGGAGGCAAGGATTTCATAGAGTGACACAGTGATTTATTACTAAAAAAAATTGAATATCATATTGTGGTAAGATAATTTGACAGCAAACAAAGGTAAGTTTTGAGTGCTGTGAACACGACGACAGCGAGAGGCCCCGTTAGTAGACAAGGAATTAAGGTAAACTTCCTACCTTAAATCCGTACAAGAGATTGTGACGTTATTGCTGTGAGCTCGAAATAGTGCTGGAAAAATAGTGCTGGACCGTAAACACTGAGGAAACCGTAGAATTTTTTTTGGACTGCTGAAAATTAAATTTCCGGCTACGGTCTGCAATGGCAATTCAAACAAAAATTATATGCACTCAATAACTGAACCACTAACCTTTGTATATCTGAAATGGGTAGCAAAAAATTGCTTTAACAATGGTTTCTTAAATTTACAAGATTTTGTAGGAACACTAAAAAAGTTATCGGAGGTTTGAAATACTGGTATACAATTCATTAAAAATCACAATTTAGTAATTTATAATAAACAATTTATTAACAAATGCACTTTAAACTTTTTGACTTCTCACCACTAGCATTAAAATGACTAATAGTGAGTATTTTTTTCAATTATCTACAGAATTAAATAAAATATCAATAATCAATACACATGTGTACCAACATATGAATTAATATCTTAAATTAACTCACAAACATTAGCACAAAAAGAATTAGAGTTACAATTACAGTGTTCAACACGGCACAGATCCAAACCTCCTGGCCTCACGCAGCTCATTTATTAAGAAGTTCAATTCTTCAAAACTGTAATAACGAATTAGCGGCGTGAATTAAAGGCTCCTGCACTGCACCTTTCATTAATTTAATCTGACAGCAATTAATGAGAAACTGTCCGTACGCAGAAACCTTCACTCCTGAGCGTATTGTGCCCCGTCATTGTTCCTGTAGTAAAGCAATGAAGAATGACATAGCCCTTCATTTCAGCGCACAACTTACACGTAAAGCTATGATGTGCATGCATCTGCGTTACGGCTGCAGCAGCAAACACATTGCACCATGATCAAATCATCCAGTGCTTTCTAAATAAATTGTTGCAGCCTTCGCGGAGGTCAAATCTTGAGTTGGTTGCAGTTGAAGGTATCGTGTGAGCTGAAACCTGAACTGGAGTAGGCGGAACACACAGGGTGGGGCATAAATACTCATACAAAACAATAACAGTTTTTATTTGAAAAAACCTTTATCTCAAGGTCTGACTTTAACAAGTGGTAAGAAATTTACTACTCTACGACTACAAAAAAACATTCAAAATGCTTCGTTTTTACCTTCACTACTATATAAGTCTTTTAGGGAAGTCTTCAGTGGCTGCCAAGGACTACTATAAACAGGACGTCTACGACCATATACCTGACTACGCTAGCGGAGGCCAGTTCACTGAGCTGAGTGAGCTCAGTTAGCCACCATCTGTCACAGTGCGAACATTGTCGTAGTCTGTCGCTCGGTTTGAATCGGACATTATAGTTTGTTTTGAGGCACATTGCTGCATTTATAAGTGGATACTGTTTGTTTACAAAATTTATTGCTAATTATATGTATTAAAAATGCCGAACATGTGTGGGGTTGTGAACCGTTAGGGTAATTACAATAAGGAGAACAGGCGCCGCGTGTTTCGCTTCCCGAAAGAGCAGTCTGAGAGACAGAAGCCACCGTAGTCGAGTGGTATGCGGCCCGTGTTCTGTATCGGGTCTCTGCTTGTGCAGAAAGACTGCGTGCGGGTTCGAAACCCGGCAATGAACACGAGCTATTTCTCGTTTCACGCCGTGAGCTCGCACTTATCGGTAAGACCTCAACTCATCGCCCATGGACACATCCCAGGATCGTCGCATGGAGCTCACCATCATCCTTACTCTAAGAATGTTAACCTTAGGAATTTAAAAACCAATGTACTAAATGTCTATGTACTGTGTACTTGATTGGAAATAAAGATTGTTTTTTTTATGTTCTACCACCTCGTGAAAATTTTGTTGTTAATCCAGACAAGTTTTTCATTTGTGAGATACACTGGGGTGCTGACCCACCTTTGATCAAATTGCGCGGTGGTTCTATGCGACCTGGAATCCCTCCCAGTATCTTCAATGTACCTGCTTTATGTCTGCCCTCTCCAAAACTGCCCGGCGAAAGTGGAAGACCAACATCTGAGGTATTTTCTTCAGAAGAATAAGATTACTTCATTTGATGCTTTCAAACCTGAACGTAACCTACAGAAGCAGTCCAAGAACTTGATTATTTCAAGATCGAAAGAAAGGCTTATATGTTAGTTCATGACCGACGACTTCAGTGAATGCAGCCTGTCTGTGATTGTCGAAAACAAGCCCACTTTGTGTTCCCCACTAACGCTCAGTGCGTTCAAGAACGGCATTAGTGTACCACTGTTTAAGACACTTCATTTCAACAATGGTTTGAGATCGTATACTCATTTCGACGAAACTGAGCGCTTGGCTATGCACTATGACATCCCTTTTGACAAAACAATCCAAAATGTTGTCACTCTTCTTCAAGCTCACACATCAGCCTGTGTCGACACCGAAAAGGAGAAAAAGATGGTATTTTTGACACGTCATTTGGAACTTTCATTACAGAAGCAGTTGTCCATGAATGATTATTGTTTTGCTCTTCAATCACACCCAAAGTGTAATTATGAACAGCTCAGAGACTTTTTGGTGCTGCCATGCAAACGCAAGCTGCAGTACATTACTTCATCTATTTACAAGGACCAGGTGCTGAGGGAAACATTTGACAAAGTCCAGACACTGCAACAGAAGAATGTGTTTCTCTTGGTAGATGAAGTACAGATTCCCCTGAATGCAAAAGAATGCAGTCCTTCTTCAGACCTCTGTAAAGAAGTCCCAGTTGGCTGACTAATCGCTGCAGTTTGGTTAAGTTTTTGCTTCTATGATTTCTGTTTGTTTATTTGCATGAATTTTTGTATGTTTAGTTGTTTGCATTAGAAAAGGTTTAACTATAATCCATTTTGTAAAGTCTAAAATTGCAGCAACTCAGCTTTCTGTAAAGTGGTCACTAAGCTCATACAATAATACATGTTAAGTCCGGCTAAAATTGGTATTTCGAAGCATTACAGTGCTTTAAACCATTTGAAATTCACTGTAAAATCTTATTATGCCTTCTATTGCTTGAAAGAAGTAATTTTTGATCAATTTGTCCAATAGAAAATGTTATGTTACTAAGAATGCAATGGCCTTCGCTAGCGTAGTCAGCTATATGGCCGTGCTCGTCCTGTTTATAGTAGTCCTTGATGGCTGCACAAACTACTTCTAAGGGTTTTTTCTCTTCCTATTTAGTTTTGAATTCAGAACTTTGATACTCTGGCAAGAGCTGGTTGATTATTCTTTTAATCAATATTCTGTTGATTTTGAGGTTTCTACCTAGTTTGAACATTTTGTATGGACTCAGTCCCTTTTCATGCTTCTCTATAATGAACTTTGTGCACCAATGCTACTGACATTATGATATTTAATGGTGAACTATTCTGCAAAAAATTAGGTATATCCTTCATAATTAATTTATAAAATTACATTGGGCAATGTTTGCGAAACAATAATCATAAAAATTGATTTGAAAACATGTTAAAGGAATTATGTCATGCCATGGACATGGGTTCACTCGGGAGTACAATGGTTTCAGTTAGAACGTTCACGGTGACGTTGAAATAAAACTGATTTCATTAAGAAATAACAGTTGCACTTGCAACTAAATTAGTTCAGTAAGAACGTTTACAATTAAAAACGTTAACAGTTGCAGTTGGAACTCAACCGGCTTCAGTAAGAACGTTTACTGTTGCAGTTGGAAAAAGACTGATTTCAGTGAGTACGTTCACAGTTGCAGTTGCAACGAGGCTGACTTCAGTTGGACTGCTAGCGGTTGCAGTTGGAAGTCAACAGCAGCAGTGTTGCTGTTACCTATTCACATTTAGACAGCAAGTTTATTGCTTAATATTGATGTTCTATTTACCCAAGCGCTGTATGTCTCCTAAACAATTCAGACCCGTGGTGACTCTGTCCTCATTCAATAGATACTCTGTAGATTTATTTTAATTGGAACTACAAAGTGAGATGCCACGAAGCTAATTAATCAGGAGAGGAATACAAAAAAAAATAAAAAGCATAAGCCGTCATTCTTGCAAATCTAATTTTCGATCATGAGAAAAAAAAATCAGATTGAACTGCACGGCTATACAACGTGTGTAATACTAGTGACAACAGTTGCACATTAGTCTTCAGTAATTTATTCTGAGAATGTACCAACACAATTGCATGAGAAGATCAAGTCGTACCCTTGGTTTTGAGAGGATTTGGAGTGGGATCACATTTTCTGCAATTAATCTTTGTTATAAAAATGTTAAGTCACACGAAAATTCTTCATTCTATCCATACTTCACGTAAAAAATGAAAATTCTTATTACCTATGCACTGAAATCTTTTGTGAAAATTTTTGCTCCTACCGAGATAATATTCTGAGCAATAGCTGAATTATATCACTACTATCTGAACTTCTACCTCTCACAATCGTAAATTTAGAACAGGAGACTAGAAGAAATCCAAGGATTAATATTTTTAAGTTTTTACAATTCAGACACTATTTAAAAATTTTAAATTTTCAAAAAATAACCATTCAAACTTTTACGGCTGAGGCTATGAAACTTCTCGCTACATTTTTTCACAAAATGAAGGTCAGGTGCACGGTTGCATTTTGTAAATGTTTCACGAGGCCAATTCACTACTCAAATGTACACAAATAAATGTCTCTATTCACAAATGAATTTTTGGAACTAAAAATTTGCAAACATTTATTTGCAGTGTGCAGTAAGTAACTTCAACGGTCACTCAACTCAAATAAGGATAGCTGATGAAAATTGCTCACGCGTGGAAAAGATATCACTGCTAAGATTGTCACACGCGAAATGAGGTCAATGCTCAAAATTGCTTGTCAGATGAGAAGAGATAAATCTTCAACTTTTATGGAAAAAAGTCACTGAGGACATGTACATGATTATTTAGTAGCCCTCATTTAGCACTTCAGAAGAAACAGTAAGCTTAATGATTGTGCCAATTGAATTCAAAATCAATAAGACTGTAATATTTTCAAACAGATTTTTCTGACGAAAAATTCCACGTATGCCCCCGATAAAATCCTAAGTTTGCCCTAAGGTAACTCTCAGAAATTACAAATTTCTAGCTTACACTCAGTGTGTTGGTTCGGTAACATGAATTATCTGCTGTATTTCTTGGAACTAAATGAAGCTACACAAGTTTTAGATGCAACTACCCACACAGAACACATCGAACCAGAGCATGAAGCTTTCCAGGAAAATCAATTTACCAGAGGCAAATCTTTGAAATTCCAGAACTTATTTTTGCCTATTTATAGTTTGCGCTGTATCTGCGGCTACTGAATTATGACTTCAATCCTGTAAGCAGAACGGTCATTAAAACCAAGAGATTTGATCAGTCATAAAAACACCTACTCTCCAAAAAATTGTGCAGAGACTTATAAAATAAGCAATAAAATTCAGAAGCACCTTAAGCATTATCAGGTATGCGTTTACTATTGCTTAATAATGCACAAGTGAGCCACCAGTTCAATGAAAAAGAAGCCCATGATTCAATCCAAACAAAACAAGATCACTGAGTGAAAGTTTCACACTATCCTTCATAACACTGAATATACATGTGTTATTGTCCCTGCTAGCGTCGTCTATCAGTGATATTATAGAATCTCCAAACAATCCTGTTCATAAAATCAATGTTTCGATTTTCCAAAATCCTCATTGCATGAAGAAACTCTGCATAGTATCGTCAAGTATAATTAAATATCTCAGTGCACAACACACATTCCACATTAAATTATTTCTTGTACCGTATGGAAGTAAAGATAGGTATGACGACTAACTGAAAATGTTGTTGGATGTGCGGAGCAGACTTTATCTTGCGTGCTTGATTGCATTGACTACGACGGCGCTGTCAATGTTCTCTCTCGGAGCAACGGTCTATTTAACACATGAAATGTTCACGGCTGTCATTTCCGCCACTGCTGGCAGTGACAGGCGGCACCTCGGACAGCGCCTATCAAATTATCGCCGAGAAATGTACTGACATTAAGATGTCATGCAGGCAGAAGTCGCGCTAAATGGTCGATATCGTCTGCGTGCAGCCCACAGATTTCTACGTCCTCGATTTCATAGAGAACTGACTGCGTACAGGCTCCATTTAGAAGTTTTAACACGTACCTTCACTAGAGCATTGATGTGCAGCATTATGAGAGTGTAGTCAGCAGCACTACTAGAGCATTGATGTACAGCATTACGAGAGTGTAGTGTGGCGATATGGAATTATATGTCTGCTGTTATCATTTATTCAATGTAGAAATGCTGTGCCTTCTTTTAATTGTACAATGATTGGTGGACGATGAATTCTTTTCTCTCTCATAATTTACGTAATCGTGGTTTCCAAAGCACGGTTTTTCTGCATGCTGGTTTTCCGTTATTTTCAATTAATACATGAAAATGACGCAATTAATTAAAACCAAGAAAATATAACATGATCGCACTCGAAGGTACTCTAATCCTCCACACGAATGAAATGGTTAAAAGGTTCCGAATTTTAAATAGCAGTCGTGATAGACTGATAATAAACACACAGGAAATTTAATATACGTTATTCTAATAATCACGGAATGCGAAATGCGAGCAATCTACTAAATTTTGTGAGATGAACCACAAGTACGATACCCTAATAAACATGAACTATCAACAAATTAATTGCATTCCTAACAGCTGAGTAGTCAGGTGTACACGGAACAATTGAAATTAATGAATCGTGCACATCAATATACGAAATTTTACCCCATCTCTAAAATTCATCTATCTTGACATAGTATTAACCTTAATATTTGCCTTTTCCAGTGGAGACACAACACCGGTGACGAGAGCAGAACAAATTGACACTCGCAAATGATACCTTAAATAAATCCCGCTATTCTTTCCATCACACGGCAATAGTTTTAATTGCATTCCCACGGGTGCTACACAATTGAATACTCCCTTAATGCATACGTTAAGTACACGAGTGAAATCTACTGTCGTTGATCGGTATCATAATGTTACTCTAACTCCTTTTTGATTCAACTAACCCTCATCCTATCTAACCCCTTAAGGCGCAAGACACTTCTACCCTTACATCTCGATAGGTTAACCCTTCCTCTCTCCCAAGCTTGTTATCCTAATCCTCTCGTCTGTGAGCGTTGCTGTTCTACATATATCACATACCTTTCTCTCTTGTTTCTTGCATTTTTGCTATCGGGTGAAGCTTTCTCACACTCCTTTTGAATGTGCCTTTTGTTAAGCCTATGCTACGAAGCTTTATCAGTTGTTCAGTCTAGCATGCGGCGGAGCTGCTCCCACATCTTGAGCGCTGAGACCCTACATATGAAGCACATACATATGCTTCATAACATGCTTCATGACTCGGATGCTTCATAACATGCTTCATGACTCGGATGCTTCATAACATGCTTCATATATATATATCATTCAATATGAATACAATTACACACAACTTACATTTATGCATTTGACTTCCATCCTCTTGATTTCGAAACACACACAAATTATTTTCTAGGAATGTTTTTAATATTTATTCCAGTACACAGCTGTAACATTTTCCATTTTTTAACATTGTTAGCACATGAGGCTATTTTTATTTTCAACATTGTCAGCACACGGCTGTGATATTTCATTTTCAACATTATTGGGATTTTCTCCTTCTTTTATTGACGTCTTAAGGGTTCAATTAACCATGTTTGATGAATAATATTATTCATTAAACATTGTTAATTGAACGTTTAAACGTCAATAAAAGAAGGATAAAATCCCAACAATGTGAAAAATTAAATAAATATTATAGCCATGTGCTAACAATTGAAAATGAAAATATCACAGCCGTGTGCTGCCAATGTTGAAAATGAAAATAGCCATGTGTGCTAACAACGTTGAAAATTGAAAATGTTACAGTTGTGCCCTGCAATTAATATTTAAAACATCCCTGGAAACTAATTTCTGTGTGCATCAAAATCAAGAGGATGGCAGTCAAATGCATTGATGTAAATTGTGTGTTACTGTTTGAGTAGACATAAATGTGTCGGACAGAGATGCGTTATAATGTATATGTATACATGTATTGTTCCCCAGGTTAAGCTAGCAGTGTTGCATTGTTAATGAGTTGCATAATGTGACAATGTTTCGAACATGTATTAGGTAACGAACAATGTGGAATGTAAGGATTACAACGTGTGGGTGCATAACCGAATGGTATACTACCGTGCCATTACTGCAAATAAGGAAGTAACGAATAGTATTAATAAAAAGTAAGAGTACGATAGAATAAAAAATTGTTATCTACGATGTTACGGGAGAAATTTGACTTTGCAAATCCAATTTCTTTACTCCAGGGAGCGGAATGTGTGGTGATGATGTGTGATGATGCGTGATGATGGTGATGGATGTGTACGTGTGGAACTCATGCAGCATAGTTATTAAAATCCAACCAGAAAAACAAACACGCTATAATGAATCGTAAGTAGTCAGAGCATCAAGCCAGCAAAACTCAAGAGTGTGAACTATACATCAACGTTTGAGCAACCAACCGTCAGGAACTACGAAGGAGGAGCCAAGAGAGGCGTGCTTCCAAGAGGCGTGGTTCTAAAAGACCAAAGGATTATATAAGTGGCTGATGAAAAACCAAGGGAATTCAAATGTTCATAAATAGAAAGTGAACACAGTCCTGGGAAGCAGCAGCAGAGGGCATCGACGAGCAACGGCAAGCGATCGTTTAGAAGAAATCAAAAGACGGAAAATCTTCTCAACGGGAGGTGAGAATACTTCTGAAGTAGGGTAGCAGAAACGATATGCGATGAAACAATATAAAGTTGTAGGGCCCCTCCATCAAGACATGTACTTATGTAGGTTTTTTCATCTTTTATCCCCTTTCATAGGGGATCCTAGAAGAAGTTCGTGCCCATGAAACCTTGAAGACTTTCGTATCAACTTGGGAGAAGTGCTTGCCTATAAATAAGTCGGAGAAGCTCGGAATTTCAGTGTTCAGTGTAGCAGCACTTAATTTGGATTTAATGTCTACCTTAATTACTTCGAAAAATCAACAACAGACACTACGGGGAAAAATTTACTAACATACTTCAACCCATCGGTGCCCCTTTAAACCAGTGGAGGTTGGGAAGCAGAGTGAATAATCTGGAAACAGCGTACAGCACACACACAGTGTAAACAATAGGACGAACCTGTGACACGAAGCTAGTGCACAATAGAGTGGATGCTTAAGTAGGGCTGCTGTGAACGAAGACTAGTAGAGAAATAGAGCTAACAATATTCAGACGAAACATACGTATATGTCAAACTCGTGCTATAATTCCTCAGCTCTGGAGTCAAATCGACTGATTTAATTTTATCAAAAACCGGGATGTTTTTTTTACTTTTTACTTTTATTTTGTTTCTGTTATATTTCAGGCTTATAAATTGGTGCATTTTTAACCTTATAAACGTTAACATGTTAGAAAGGTTTAATTTTTCATAGAGCATAAAAAAATTCTTGATAGATTATAAATTGTGTTTTGCCTAAAACTAAATAGAATTTTATGTGAATTAATGTTACTCTTCAGATTATTCTTCTTCCGAGGAATTTAGATGTATACGAGTATACACATATGTATATATGTGCATATGTGTGTATGTACATACATG
>VCRD01002618.1:0-22223 GCA_006783055.1 Trinorchestia longiramus
AATTACGTTTTATCATTATTTGCCTTTCAAAATAGCGAATTTTAAAAAAGTTATGTTAGTCCCAATTTAGCTTCACGACCCTGTAGGTAGTCTTCTATAATAGTAAATTATAGCGATCTTTTAAAACTATTCAGTCCCACTTAAAATAAATTTATTGGTATCTAAAATCACCTTTTTTTAACTGTAACGTAACATGTGTCCGTATTTCTGCAGCTGACCATCGTTACGAGGAACTTCTTCAGTAACACGATGGCGGTGTATACGGAATTCCGGCGACAGCTTTACAGGCTTTACAGGGACCCCGTAGCTCTTCATGAGTTCATGTGAGTATTGTAATTTACGTGCAATCAGTATTGCAGGTGATGGGTATTGCAGTTTACGTGTAACTATCCATAAATATGAATAACAAATGAATGCATGTGCTGATGAATAAAGATGAATAAAGATGAGTAATAGATGAATAGAGCGGAATAAATACTTTACAGTTGGGACCTGACGACCGAGCCATTTGTGGTGAATGCTTTCTTCGTCCAGACCTCGAACTTCATGGGTGAGCAGGTGGGGGAAATAGGTGAAGAAATGGGGAAAATAAGCGAAAAAATATAGGGAAATAGGTGAGCAAGTGAGGAGAAATAGGGGAAATAGGTGAAGAAATAGACGGAAATACCGGAGGAAGTAAATAAGAATAGGTTAAAATAGATGAGGATTTACGTAGGAACCAGTATTGAAATAGGTAGAAATGGGTAGAAAATCGTAAATATAGGTGGGGAAATAGGCGATAATAGGAAAGGAAATAGATAAAAATATGTACATGAAGGGAAAACACGGAGAATATGCGAAAGTAGGAAAAAATAAGTTAAAATGTAGATACCAGGTGACTACATCAATAATGGGTAAAAAAAGAACATGAAAACATAGATGAAAATCATAATAAGTAAAAATTAGAAGTGGGGGTAAATTGTGGCTTTTTTGAAAGCATTTGGCTTTGAGATTTGAGGTGTGACCATTTTAGTGTTTTTGGCCATTATGAATAATTGTAAATGCTGAAAACGTACATTTATTGTACTGTTGACGTGCGTGTATTGTGTATACTGAAGAAGTACGTTTATTCTACATGTTAACGTGTGTGTATTGTAAATGCTAAAGACGTGCTGATATAGTATTACAAATGCTGAAGATGTGCATTTATTGTATAGGTTAATGCACATTTATTGTACATGCTGAAGACGTGGGTGTATTGTAAATACTGAAGGTCTGTTAATGTAAATACTGACGACGTGCTGTTATAGTATTATAAATGCTCAAGACATGCATTTATTGCATATGTTAACGGACATTTATTGTAAATACTGAAAATGTGCGTGTATTGTAAACACTGAAGAAGGTCTGTTATTATAACCGCTGAAGACATGAATTTATTGTAAATTTTAACGTGCGTGTATTGATGCAGTGTTTCCAGATGCTTTCTTCCGTCCCCCCTACTACCACCAGGACGCACCTCCCTACATCACTTACGCCACCCTGGCTTCTGCCGTCAGTCATGAGCTATTCCATGCCTTCGAGCTCTCTGGTCGGTTAATGGTCTCAATATACTTTATATACGTGTGTATAATCCCACTACATAATAACTGAACAGTTCCCGTAGAAATTCCACGGTTTAGATTCTTCTGGTTTGAAATCCATGCTTTCGGGCTCTTTGATCAGTTCAAAAGTCTCAACATACTTTATGTACGTGTGTATAATCTCATTATATAATAATACAAAGTTTGTTGCTTGCTTGATCCGTGTCTCTGTGACGTTCTTGAGGATTTAGATGGGAGGAAATTTGGTAGAATATGCATGTATTGCAAGCATTGTATTGTCAATATCAAAGGTACATCTTTCAATGTGGAAACTCCTTCGCAAAGCCCGCGTCCATTGGCATTTTCAGAAAGAAACACAAGAATTTTCACATTGGTCAACTAGTCTGCATCTATAATAGACAGTGTATCTCCATCTCTGCCTTTCTATTTCTCTATCTGTGTGTCTGTTCTATTTCTTCCAATCTATAACTAAACAAAAATTATTGAACTGAAATCAGAATCTAAAGTAAAAAACTACGTAGACTTTTGTTCTCGTTACTGTATTTAATATGTATCTTTAATTAATCTGTATGAACAAGGGAAAATGTATTTTATTTTATAGATCTATTACATTATAAGATTTAAAATGTAAAATTTACACGGCCATGTTATCGGTAGATTAGATACAGAATGGAAGTTCTATATATATTCATGAAAAATATTCAACTTGTAATAGTACCACGGATAAAACTATAAAATGTATTTTATTTCAAAAATCTTCAATTCTATCCCTTTTAAACCGTGGAATTTTCACGGGTGCTATCTAGAATCAAGAAAATGTTATTGGTAGATATTCATGAAAAATATTCATTCAAAACACAGTAATTCGTCGTAAATCTTTAATACATTCGTCTTTATAACAATTTGATTTTAGTTAAATCAAATCACACTTATAACGCAATTATGGATTGTAAAATTCTTATTATATAAGGATATTTTTTTTTAAACCGTGGAATTTCGACGGGAACTACCCAGTGTTTTATGTAGGAGTACAAAATAGGGATATATACACTTTGTAATAAAATAGGGAAGTATTTATTTGTTTGTTAATAATTGTATTTGGTGTGGTGCTGCCCGATGAATTACATATGGGCAAGTAATTAAAAACAACGCATTACTGAGGAGCTGAAATAAATAGATGTTTAATATCTTATTAATCTGAAGTAAATTTACTATTTCAAAAATTATAAAAAAATTAATACAATAATCTGAAAGTTCAAGCAACATTCCTACAACACCTATTCTAGTACTTACTTCCAACAGCCGGATTTTGTTCAAGTACCTACCTGTATCAAATATTCATTATTTTAGATTCTTAAAAAAATATGGATGCATTATAGGTTTTAATTTTAGACATTTTTTTCTGTTCATTAACAGCAAATTTTACACCTAATCTGTAAAATACTTTAATGTAAAGGCTTGAAGTTCAACCATGAAGGCAAGAAAGACGGCGATGACAGCTTTCTGGCCATGAAGGAGCGACTTAATCAAGTGAATAATTGTTATCATGAGTCACTAGTGAGGGACTTTCAACATGTGGTCAAGGTGCAGATGAGTAATGTGTTGCTCACGGTGAGTAATGTGCTGTGTGGCTGAGTAAAATTAATGTTAAAGTACAGTTTTCAATGTGAAATTAGAAGTGTCAATGTAAAAGTAGGGTTTTCAATACTCATGTTAAGCTTTAAAAGTCTGAATGAATGTTTTCAATACAGAAATAAAGTTTTCAGTGTTTGTGTAAAGTTTTAATATAAAATTAATTTTTTTAATTTAAAATTGAAGTTTTTAACATTGACTTAAAGTTTAAAAGTTTAAATGAATGTTTTCAATGAAAAAGTTAAATTTTCAACGTAAAATTAAAGCTTGCAATGAAAAATTAAAATTGTCAATGTGAAAATAAATTTTTCAACATTGATGTAAAGTTTTAAAAGTTCACATGAATGTTCTTGTATTTTGCTTGATTTATGTTGCAGATCAACCCCAACATCACGACCAATGAAAATTTGGCTGACATCTTTGCTCTGCGAAATTCGTTCTGGTCGTACGTGACGTTGAGAGAGAGAGAGCAAGATAAAATGTCATACACACTGCCGGCCCTAAACCTTACTGATGAACAGCTATTCTTTGTTGCTTCTGCGCAGGTGCGGGCATTTATACACATTCATGCATGCACGTGTATGCACATATTTACATGCGTGTGCTTGTGTATACATATATAATAAATTCACACATATACTTACTGATGAACAGCTATTCTATGTTGCTTCTGCAAAGACAGATGCATTTATATACATTTATTCATTTACTTGTACGCAAAAATGTACATCTGTATGTTATACAAAAATTCAGGTAAATATATATATATATATATATATATATATATATATATATATATATATATATATATATATATATATATATATATATATATATATATATATATATATATATATATATATATATGTATATATATATATATATTTGTATGTATGTATGTATGTATACTCGTATATATAATGTAAATAAATTTATTGAACTGTTTTAGCCATGGTGCATTTGATTTAACTATTTCAGTCGTAATGCATTTTTATAACAATTTCAACCCTAATGCAGTTTATTTAACTATTTCAGCCATACTGTTCAGTGTTGCCACCAATTTCTAAAATTATCCTCATGGAGCTGGATGAGCATCTACCAAATGATCTTAGGTGAGTCCCTCCTAAATTTATTTCCATTTAAAATTACAGAGAAATTCGAACCAGTTGCCAGAAAGTATCGTGTCTGTTGACTCTGTGAACACATTCAAAAATCGTCTTGACAAATACTGGGTAAGAATTGGGTATTGTAACTTACTGGTTCTATGTCCTTAACTCCTGGGGCCAGTGTATGATTTTGGTACATGTATGTGACTGAAATGCCTGTGTGTGAGAAAAGGGTGTGTGACTGAAATGACGTGCGTGATTTAGGTGCAGGTGCATGATTGATGCCTTTACTTTAGACGGCATGGGACTTGGGTAGCAACCCAAGAATGGACCAAACTGCTTTTTAATATTGCCTTATTATATTCTATTATATACATAATATACATATATACATAATAAAACACATTAGAATATATACATATATATATGCAGCGTATATACACAGGTTTGTAAGTTATTTGAATTTAGGTATAGGTTATATACGCATATTTGCACATATTATTTTTCGTGGAGTGTCGTTCATTTTGTGCTAAAACATATAATGGTTTTTTAATAATGTAAATATTATTGGTTTTTATTATGTCCAGTATATTATGGTTCTCCCCTGATTAAAAACTTAATGGAGCTTGATAACGATAAATTATAAACTAATTGTAAATTAATTTTATGAATAATGAAACTAATGGTCTACTAATAGAATTAATGATACTTATGGTTTATTAATGGTCCTAATGGTCCACATGATCTATTAATAGAATTAATGGCTCACTAATGGAACTAATGGAACTCATGTTTCACTAATGGAACTCATGGTCCACTGATGGAACTAATGGTCCACTAATGGAACTAATGCTCTACTAATGAAACTAATGCTCCACTAATGGAACTAATGCTCTACTAATGGAACTAATGGTCCACTAATGGAACTAATGGTCCACTAATGGTACTAATGCTCCACTAATGGTACTAATGGTCCACTAATAGCTCTAATGGTCCACTAATAGCTTTAATGGTCCACTAATAGAACTAATGGTCCACTAATGGAACTAATGCTCCACTAATGGAACTAATGCTCCACTAATAAAACTAATGGTCCACAAATGGAACTAATGGTCCACTAATGGAACTAATGGTCCACAAATGGAACTAATGGTCCACTAATGGGTCTAAAGGATCTAATGGTCAACAGGATCAACGCGATGATGATGAACACACCTGAATTTCACGCTGCGTTCAACTGTCCAGTAACGTCCCGCATGTCCCGTGCTGACACCTGTGATATTTTCTCCAGCCCGTCCCATAATATTGACAACACCTAATATTACGACGGTATTATGTAATATTAAGACGGTATTATGTAATATTACGACGGCATTATGTAATATTACGATGGTATTATGTAATATTACGACGGCATTATATAATATTAGAACGATATTTTGTGATATTACGACGGTATTATGTAATATTACGACTGTATTGTGTAATATTACGACGGCATTATGTAATATTAGAACGATATTTTGTAATATTGGGACGATATTTTCTAATAATGGGGCGATTTTCTTACAACTTTCTTACACTTTCCTTACCATTTTCTTGTTGTTATCCTCCCGTATTCTTATAAATTTCTTTCAAGTTTTTTACCATTTCATACCGTTCTCATATGGGTTTCTTTCAAGTTTTTAACCATTTCTTAGTTTTCTTACAAATTTCTTAGTTTTGTTATCACTTTCTTAACGTTCCCCCCATTTCTTACAATTTTTACAGTTTTATTCCTACATTTTATCACTGAAATAATAAACTAAATTTTCAATTTACTAAATTTTCAACGGTCTGAGGCCTGTCAAATAGACCTTAAGAACGTCAGCGCGAGCGAACGTCTCCGTAATGGCACCTGTGGCTTGGGAAAAGATGAATGTGCGTCAAAACGGTATTTGCTTTATAAACAGCTCTCATATGAACGTGAAATGGAATAACTAAAATAAATTTGTGAATGTATATGACATTTTTTATGTAATTTGGATGTTAAATGGGATAAATTATTTTAGTAGACTTGTAGTTTTATTTCCTTTTTATTATAAAGACGTATTATAAATAATACAACGTCTTGAAGCTTTTGTACAGTTATGTGTTCGTTTAAACACTACAAGTATGATAATCAAGCAGTACACGTATGATAACCAGACTATGAGTGAGTCATTCTGCGGTATAATAATTCAGAGTTTGTTGCTTGGTTGGTCCACGTCTCTGTGACGCTCTTAAGGATTTAGATAGGAGGAAATTCCACTATATAATAATACAGAGTTTGTTGCTTGCTTGGTCCGTGTNGGAATTTCCTCCTATCTAAATCCTTAAGAGCGTCACAGAGACACGGACCAAGCAAGCAACAAACTCTGTATTATTATATAGTGGAGCTTCTTAAATTCTTTATTAAATACTTGTGAAACTGAGATACATAAATATTGGATGTTTTCTCCGTAAAGTTTTGTCATTTTTATAATGATATATGAGTCTGGGACCTGGAAAATGATACTTAAATATTGGCTGTGTATTATTATATAATAGAACTTGTTTATTACTTATCACTAATCATTAATTAATTGCCTGAATTGCCTTGTACTACATAAATCTTACACATCATCTTCAACTGGAACACTTTCTAAATATTTGTGAGAAAATATTGCAAAAAATACTAATACATTGTTTTCAGTAAACGCATCGTCGGCATTTTTTTAAATTTCACCCTAGTAAAATGACTGATTTATCAAAAAAACTTTCACTTCTGTTGACTAGAAGTAAAAAATACTATTTTCCATACATGAGATTTCAAAACGTAAATTTGAATATTTAAAATCATAAATTTAAATACTTAAAATCATATACTTAAATCTGGGACACTCAATTAATGAAAAATACGGAATTTAATCCCAAATATGTACGAAAATTTCATTTACATGACTTTGACCCAAGAAAAGTAAGCTTTTAAAATATTTATGAAAAAATTCTGGCGAATTCTGATAAAAAGTAAAAAAAAATAATTTCTTAATTTTTAGGTAATGTAAAATTAGAATACTGTGCTGTATTGTAGAGTGCAGTGCTGTATTGTACATTAGAGTACAGTATCGTTTCTGCTGGCACTGTGAACATATTCAAAAATCGTCTGGACAAATATTGATTAAGTAACCCCATACTACTATAATACAAAGTATGATTGTGTATCCTTCATAACTCCTGAAGGTCGTGTGTAATTGCAGTGCTTGTTCGTGACTGAAATGCCTGTGCATGATTAAGATGCATGTACATTATTGATGTCTTTACTTTAGACGGCATGGGACTTGGGTAGCAGGCAAAAAATGAACCAAACGGCTCGTTTGTTGGACATATTTTATTCTAGTTTAATGTATTATATTATTATACAGTACTGTATATTACAGCACAGTACTGTATGTACATCAGTGTACAGTACGCATATTAGAGTACATTTAAGAAATACACTTACATTTTGCACCATTTTATTGGCATGAGAAATGTTCCAGTGATATTCGGATGCCCCGACGATGCTTTCTATTTTATGTAATTTCTGGAAAAGACGAAATCGTTCTTCATCTGGCAGCCACGTCGACTGATTCAGAGACCCCTCGAAAGTTTTTTTTGTGGCCTGAAGAATTTCTTCGAACTGGGAATAAAAACGACGAACTAAATAAAAATAGGTAAATATAAACAGGTTGTTCAAAAAGTCTCTTACCCTTTTAAAATTTTATAACAAATGCAATTGGTAATATATTTTATTCAAATTTGTTCTATTGCATTTGGTGGTTATCAAAGTTTTTAATCACGTTTTGCATTTGTGTTTTTCAGGGATCCTGTTTGTGAAAGATATGTTGTTCAGACTTTATGAGAGACTTTATGGATACTCTGTACTTTAAACAACAAGAATGTACTCTAAAATATTATAGAAGCAGACAATTTTCCTGCGCTTTTAAGCTTGCACCGGACAATTTACCTCCGTTTTAGCACTTTCACCGGACAATTTACCAGCGTTTTACCGCTTGTACCGGACAATTTGCCTGCATTTTAGCGCTTGTACCGGACAATTTACCTGCGTTTTATCCCTTGCACCGGACAATTTGCCTGCATTTTAGCGCTTGCACCAGACAATTTACGTGTTTTTGGCGCTTGCACAGGAGAATTTACCTGCGTTTTGGCGTGCTGTACTCTGTCTTTACCAACATTCTGTAGGTAAATGTGTGTGACCGCTTCCCCCAGCGCAGTTTTTGTGACCTGTGTAGAATAGAATAAAAAATTAATTGGGTTATGGAGCAAAATAAATACGTATGTTCACTACCTTAATTGTGATCAAATCAAGGATCTATGAAATAAATACATTTTTCTCTGGTACATATAAATTACTTAAAGATACATGTTGAATTGAGTTAAGGGAAGAAAATCCTAAGTAACTATTTACTTTTAATTCTGATTTCTGTTCAATAATTTTGTTTCAGTAATTGATAGGAAGTACTGGGACAGACACAGAGAGAGAGAGAAAGAGAGGGAAAGAGAGAGAGAGATATAGAGTTAAACTGTCTATTATTTATTTAAGTCAAAAACGATAATCTTTGTTCAATAATGGATAGAGTTTGAAAGTTTTTTTTATATTTCAGTGTAAAATATTTTTCTATAGTGCAAAAAAAAATTCGTACCTCAGTGCAAAATTTTTGACGATTTTCCTTTTCCTGAACAGCGATGAGTTCATGCATGACATCATTGATGTAGAGGCTTAGCAAGCCCCAGTGCTGCAACCTGTGTATATACAACACACACAACTTCATACAAAATATACAGGGTGTCCCCAAAAAAATGTATACGTTTTTAAGAGGCTGTAGTTTGAATACTACTTGTGTACATCAGTTTTATATAAGGTGGGCATAAGGTGGGCATAAGGTGGGCATAAGGTGGGCATAAGGTGGGCATAAGGTGGGCATAAGGTGGGCATAAGGTGGGCATAAGGTGTACATAAGGTGTACATATAGTACATAGCCGCCACCACCACCACCGCCACCGACTGGTGCGGGAACTCGCTTGCGATGCGAGAAGACCCAGGTTTGAAATCAGCAACTGCCGTGGTCTGTTTGTGTATGACTATCGGCGGCTAGAATCATGGCATGGGAATCGGGTAACAACCAAATAATGGGTCAAAAGGCTCGTTCCTATCACTTCATTCATTCATTCATTACATACTCAAACCATGAGTACACAGCCACTACATACTCGTACTCACCATGGATTAGAGTTACTCAACAGGTGGTTCAGGTGGTGCAGGTGGTCCGGGAAGTAGACGTAAAGGGTGTCGTTGCCATGGAAACTGTTCCCTAGAAGTGACGTCACCAACTGTTTCCAGTCGATCTAGAGTGAAAAATGCGAATGTCTTTGGAAAGATACACTATGTAGTCCATCTAAGGGTAAAAACTCAAATTTCATTGTAAAATTATCCTATGTGGTCAATCAAAAGTAAAAAAACGAAATTTCATTGTAAAATTACCTTATGTAGTCAATCTAGGGCAAAAAATGCGAATTTCATGGTAAAATTACTCTTTGTGGTTAATCTAGGGTTAAAAATGCAAATTTTATTGTTCATTTCTCTGAATCGGAGAAATAGTGATGTTGTAACTCGTCACAGAGAATTAGGTGGAAAATTGCTTAGTTACTGCCAGGAATTGCTCACTTAATGCCAGGAATTGCTCACTTAATGCCAGGAATTGCTCACTTAATGCCGGGAATTGTTCCACTTACTGCCGGGAATTGTTCCTCCATCATCCCCAAAGTGTACTGGTTGTAAATTTCATCCATTTGTTCCGCCCGCAAAACTTCCTTTTTCGAGGGAACAATCTGGGAAAGAAAATTTTTTCGTGGGAACAATCTCGGGAAGAAAAATTTTTTGGTGGGAGCGATTCTAAGGGGATCACATAAGAAGGATCCAAGCCTTAATTAATGTTGACATGCCCATTAACAAAAATACATACATAAATACAGTCACTTTACAAGTACAATAATTCTGAAATAATCTCCCATGTGTAGGTTATCAAGGCGCTTTAAGGATGTCTTACGACTTACATTTTCAACAAGGGACACAAAGTTCTGGTCAAGGTAGTGAAGCGGACCCCATAGGGCGTCCGCTGGGTCGTCCGTATCAAGGGCTTCATAAGGGCATGCAGCAGCGAAAGTTTCGTCGATGCCCCACTGCGCCACAGCGTCCGCCATGTGCGTCATGATATTTTTTTTACGCTCCGATGAAAATTCCTCCTGTGAAAGAATATGGGGACAATATAAGAGGTATTTTTAAAGGATAGTCTTAGTATTTATTTAAGAAAAAGTTTCGGTACTTTTTAAACAAAGTTATGTTTTTTTAGGAAAATTTCGGTATATACTTGAAAAAGTATCAGTATTTAGTAAGAAAAGTTTCGGTATTTATTTGGAAAAGTTTAAATATATTTGTTGAAAAATTTCTGTGATTTCTGACGAACGATTTCGGTATTTTGAAAAAAATGATTCAAAATAAAATATTCTTGGGTAAAAAATATCAGAAAATAAAATGATATTTTCAGGAAAAGTGTATTTATTTTTTAAGGGAAATTCCTTGTGTCCAAAAATAATTTAAAACAATAAAGGTTTTTTCAGAAATAAGAAGATACAGGCAAAACAATTATTTCATAAGGGCACACAACTCACACACAAAAAAGACGAGGTACAAGGAGGGAGTTGGGGCACAAGGAGGGAGTTGGGGCTCAAAAAAAGAGTTGGGGCACATAACTCAGACACAAGAAAGAGTTGGGATACACAACTGAGACACAAAAAAAAGTTGGGATACACAACTCAGACACAAAAAAAAGTTGGGATACACAACTCAGACACAAAAAAAGTTGGGATACACAACTCAGACACAAAAAAAAGTTGGGATACACAACTCAGACACAAAAAAATTTGGGATACACAACTCAGACACAAAAAAAGTTGGGATACACAACTCAGACACAAAAAAGAGTTGGGCCACAAGAAGGGAGTTTGGATAAAAAAGAGTTGGGCATACAACTCGGTCACAAAAGAGTTGTATTTACCATCAAAATGCTGTACATGTCTGACCGGTCAATCGGTCTCTGCAGCAGCTCGGTCAACCAGTCGGGCAATGTTGCATTGGAAGCGCCCGAAAAATAGTCCGAAATTGTCTCTGCAATCTCAACTGACGCGTTCTTTCCTGCAAGACAATCCCAACTGAAATGTTTCTTCTTGCAAGACAATCCCAACTGAAACTTTTCTTCCAGCAATCCAGTCAATAATCAACATATACATATACTGTATAATAGACCATATATCTCCATCTTTCTCTCTCTGTACCTGTGTGTGTCCGTGCCATTATTTCCTATCTATTACTGAAGAAAAATTATTGAACTGAAATCAGAATGGGTATGCATGTATTACAAGCATTGTATTGTGGATACCAAAGGCACCGGATTGCTATAAAATAAAATTATTTTTCCCCGTAATTAGGTTCCTTTTCCTACACAGGTCATATTATCGGTAGATAAGATACAGAATGAAAATTCCGTATACATTCATGAAAAGCATTCAGGTTCTGGTAGTACCACGAGTAAAACTGAAAAATGTATGTTATTACAAAGATCCTTAAATTTATCCCTTTTAAACCGTGGAATTTCCACGGTTACTATCTAGGCCATGTTATCGGTAAATCAGATACAGAATGGAAGTTCTTTACATGTTCATGGAAATTTTTCATCTAAAAACAATAATTCGTCGTAAATCATTAACAATTTCGCATTTATAATAATTTCAAATTACTCAAATCTAATCAAACTTATTACACAATTATGGATCAAATAATACCTAATGCTATCATTTTTAAACCGTGTCATTTTCATGGGTTCAAATAAGTAGTCCATGTTTATTGCACGCTATTATTAACATCAATATTAATTGTTTCTACATACATGTATAGTTCATAGAACGAAGGCTAAGAAAGTCTACGGACTTTGCATCAAACATTTAAGTATCTCGAGTTAACAGGATATAAGACTCTACGAAATATACAACAAACATTTAACTATCTAACATAAGGCTACAATTTGGAGTCACCTTTAATATGATGTTTAAATGATGCATGAATTATATATGAAGTGTTTAATTTTACTCTATGTGTCTAAATATCATGAATATATTGTTATATATATTATCCCGCTGGATAATATATATATTATCCCGCTGCCGACATGGTTGACGCGGCTAGAAATACGGCATGGGACTTGGGTAAACAACCGAATAATTATCGAAGTAATTATCCGACCCAAGAATGGGCCAGAAGGTTCGTTCCTATAGCCTCATTCTATTCTATTCTATTCTATAAAAAATTTCATGAATTTTTTTGAATATGTTAGGCATTCATCTAGATTTGGTACGTGCTGGAAGTTTTACGTGTACAAATGTTTTCAATTGAGTTACAATTATAGTTCGATGAAATGGAACTGTATATGTGCGCAATGGTCAGATATGAACACCATATATTAATAGAATCATGAATATTAGCTGCTCTACTTGAAAAATAGGAGTGCTATACCTACTTCAAAACTCTACCATTTAATGTGTACTACTGAAGAAACGTAATAGATTGAAGATAAATTTCTCACTGCATTAAAATTCCTAATTAATAATAATATTAAACATTTATTTAATAACACCAGTTAGCTTATCATTTCTGATAGTACCACGGATAAAACGGAAAAAGTTTTTTTCATAAATCCTTAATTTTATGTTTCAGTTCTCACGGGTACTATCTGGGCCATGTTATCAGTAGAAGACATACAGAATCGAGGTTCTGTCAATGTTCGTGAAAAATATTAATTTAAAACACAATAAATCGTCGTAAATCTTTATACATTCTTATTTTTAATAATTTCGAATTAGTCTAATCTAAACCATAGAATTTCTACGGGAACTATTTAGTACCATAATAATTATTATTATTCACTTATGAAAATAATACTTATACTATAATAATTATGCCATGTACTTTTAACAACATGAATTTAAATAAAAAATAGGAAACGGGAAAATACTGTTTGCTCACTAGAGTCATTATTTAAATAATTTTTTCATTGCTTAAGCCATTAATTAAGAAAAGTTTGAACCCAAAGCCATTAACTGAGACAAATAATTAAACAACTGTTCAACACTAAAACCAATAATTAAAACATTTTAGCATCAAAGTCCCTAATTAAAGATACTTTTTCATTTTTAAATCAAGTAATCAAGAAACTTTTTTGCACTAAGGCTATCAAATCAAACATTTTCATTATTAATGAAGGAACTTTTTCAACACTAAACTTAGAATCTTTTTTAACGGACTAACTCCTTATATTCCTTGTATACTTCTATAAATCCATCTTCAACAAAAACCCTCAATTTTAACTTGTAACACGAATTTGACCTTCGATTCGATTCGTGACTTCACACCGTTGGAATCCGTTATATTTTTTAGCGTACTAACTCCCTATATTCCTTACACACTTCTATAAATCTATCTTCAACAAAAAAATCAATTTTAACTTGTAACACAAATTTTACCTTCAGGTTCGATTCGTAACTTCAAACCGTTGAAATCAGTCATATTTTTTAACGTACTTATATTCTGTATCTGATTCATCGATAACATAGCCTAAATAGTATCCGTGGAAATTTTACGGTTTGAAAGGGATAAAATTCCTTGTGTACTTCTGACAAACTATTTTCCACCAAAAATTATTCAATTTTAACTTGTAACATAAATCTTACCTTTAGGTTCGATGCGTGACTTCAAACCATTTAAATCCGACGTATTTTTTGAACCGTTCTCCCTCTCTTCGATTGCAACACCTGATCTATTTTCGTTTGTGTTCCATGCTTCTTCATATTCAAAGTCTTGATCCAATTCTAGAGTTCTGTTTGCATCCATAGCAAATTCTGTAGTAGAAACATCCTTTGAAACATCAGATGATGCCATAGAACCCGTTCTATTTCTATCCATAATGAATTCAGTGGCCGAAACATCCTTTGCAACTTCTGCATCTTCAAAAGAACCCGTTCCATTTCCATCCATAATGGATTCTGTAGCAGGAACATCCTTCGAAGGATCAGGTAATACAACTAAACTGCTAGTTGTTGTAGTATCTGCAATGGTCGGAAAAAAAGTCGTGGTTGTCTGGTGAGGAAATAATAAGTGACTCCAGGTACCCTTAGATGTAGATGTAGTTTGGTTTTCAAAGATTGAAATGTTGGAAAAACCATCCATGAAAATGGGCCCGATATCCTCCATAGAAATTATCCCAATTTCCTCCTTGGAAATGATCCCGGTTTCTTCCTTGGAAATTACTCCGATTTCCTCCATGGAAGTGACTCCAATTTCCTCCACGGAAGTGGTCCCTTTTTCATCTAAGGAACTAGTCCTGATTTGCTCCACGGAAATTACCCCAATTTCCTCCGCAGAAATTGTCCGGGTTTCCTTATCTTCTTTCACAGGATCCAGAGGAACTTTGTTATCCGTTGAAGACCTTCCACTGTTAACGATTTTCCTCATCCTTGCCTTTAAACAGATCAATTCAAATCAAAATGAATGAGAACATCACCTATTGTAGGCAATACCCACCAATACATGCTATTTACCCAACAGTACACAATATTTACTCACCCATACACAATATTTACCTACCAGCACACACTATTTACCCACCAGTACACAATACTCGTATTTACCCACCAATACACAATAGGTGTGTATTGATGAAAAAAATTGTAAAATCAAGAGAATGAAATTGTAGCATCAGATCCGAAGATAGAACTGAAGTAAAAAGAAAATAGTGTCCACTACAAATTATATATCTTATAAATGCAAGACAATATTCGTACAAGAAATTTACAAGATACCTATCGTTAGTAGCACATTTGCATGAGCAGGGCTGTAAAACGAGAGATAAGATATAGAAAGCCAGATAAAAAGATAAGTCACAGCCCAAGCAAAACCTAACCCGAACAGCGTCTACAAATTACATAAATGACAACAACAGAACGGACAACTCGAACAACAACAGAAGCAAAAGCAAGAATTCTAAATTAATTCTTTACCTTAACGTTCATTTTCGAAGACTTAACTGAAATTTTGCAATTTCATGTTATTTCCTACCCTACAATAAGATATTAACAACGCCACGAAAAAGTACGACTTCTTACTAAGTATCCTGGTGCCTGTGTGTTATTGATGCCTTAACTTAAGAGTATATGAGACTTGGGTAGCAACCCAAAAGTGGTTTTTCAGCAGTCAGCTAGTTCTTCTTGCCATATTCTGTTCTCCTCATCTACCAACACACAACATTCAGCTACCAACATACCTATACTACCCATATATGTACACCTACCAACATGCCACTACATATACTACCTTTATTTATGTACACTTACCATCATACCTATACAAGCTATACTACCTATATATGTACACCTACCAATATACGTATACTACTTATATATGTACCCCTAGCAACCCAACATACTTATGCTACCTATACATATATGTACACCTACGAACATATCTATAAAAACTAATCTATACTACCCATATATGTACATCAACCAATAAACAACACCCATTTACCAACACGCCACCATCTATACTCCCTACACCAGTGTATGTACTCCTACCAACATACAACGCACCTACGAACATGTCACCATCTATACTACCTACACACAAAGAATTATCCATATTCTACCTGTACGCACAAAAATCTACCTACACACTACCTACACATAAACTCACCAGCCCCACAGCCTTGTCAATACTGATAGACTTGGCAGGTTTGTCCCTGTAGGTGCCAGTGAACGCTGCCTGCAGGCCGTATTGCCTAGGCACAGTAATTATCAAGGCCCATTTATTAGGCCTATGTACGTCTACGTCCAAAGAGACGTCGAACAAAGGCGCCCCGTTCACTTTCATAAGAGACGTAAGTGCCGACGTTAGATCCCAGTTGTTAGGATTAAACGTTTGTGCGATTTGGAAGCCGTCAAGTCGTTTTAGCCAGTCCAGTGCTGTTGAGGTGAAGGTAAATGTAAATATAACAAGGAATATAACCAGGAATATAACAAGAGGTGAGTCTAGAGGTAGCGTTTTATCCGGTACGTGACACGGTACAGCTTTACACTGTGCAGTGTCCCACAGTACATGACACCGTACAGTGTCACACAGTACAGTATCACACAGGACAGTATTACAGAGTACATGTACCGGGATCACTATATCACACAGTACTTGTACTGGGTTTTCAATTGTTAACGCTACCATCTAAAGACTAGTGATGCTGCTCGCAGCGACTGTTCCCGTCCTCTGCGGTGCAACTTGAAGAAGAGGCTCGTAGGGGCTCCAGACGAGTGTTGTGATACATACGTGTGTGTCATGTGTATGAGTCTCATGTGAATGTGTCACACGGCGACACATGGTAGTGGCACGCTACAACAACTGGGAAAACATAGAAACAATTAATAGGCCGGGCAGCTAGAAGAGAGTGCAAAAATGCTAAACAGGTGACTCGCCAGTGAAAACATACATTTCAACAATCGCGTAAGAAGCTCCACGGAAATAAGGAAAAGAAATGAAAAAAATAAGAAGCTGAGGGCGGAGTAGGCTCGTATAAAACGTTAGAAACGCAGAAAGCAGGAGGACTTGAAGCTAGACTTTTGCGAGGGAAGGAGGTGACCTATAGTGATCTCTTTTATCACTCTCCAGTCCCAACCCTCAGACATCTCTTATCTCCGAGCAGATATTGAATATCTTTATCTTACTCGGAGTGAGCGCCTGAGGGAGTAAGGGACCGTCGAGGAACCCAATAGGAGAAAAGACCATTAAAGGCAGGATAAGTTTAATACTTTGTACCTAGGCATTTGAATATTCTATAAATTCTTGATTCTTCTTTCTTCGATGTGAACGTCTTGATGTCGAGTACTGACGTACTGACATCTTTCCGGTCGGGCGACGGGACGTATAGAGTTGTAGCGCGTGCACTTGTTGTTAGTGCGTGGGTTGTTTGAGTCCCATCCTGTCCGCAGACAGGATGGCAGGTTTCTGCTGCTTTTGCTCTGCAGTTAGCCTTGTTGAGTTCTAGAGGGGATGAGACTTCTTGGCGGATATGTTGACTTTAGAAGTGCTCAGTAGAGAGTCCCTGACGCAGAGCGTTGCAGCCTCCTTATATTGGGCGGTTAGCTGGGCTCTGCTGCCGGAGCGTGACCGCTCATTGGTTAATATCGTGCTTCTGGTCGTAATAGGGCCTAGCCTCGTCGCTGGATTCACTTCTTCTGTCCCGTTTGCTCATTGGTCGATGAAAGCTAGCCTTATCGCGGTACTCGTTTGTAGTGGAGCCATACGATTGACTACAGACCTGTTGGTAGCCATGTAGGTTAAAATTTGACGCCTAGAGGACGGGTAGGATAAGTGTTAATTTGGTTCAAAGTAAATTAAATTAAAAATATCAGCAGATCATACACACATACAAAGACGTGTGCGTTGAGGGAATTTTTATTTGTGCATCGTTGCAGCACGTAGGTGGCCCATAGAGGAATACTGCGAGTATTGCTTGTGGGTATTATTGACGAGTGGTAAATCTTGATATCCTTGCCACTAGTGACGAATCTCCAGTGTAAAAACAAGTGCAAAGGCTTATGTCATTTCAAGGTAAATAAGGTCAGCGCAATGTGAAATCTTTCATTGAATTTTGATTGTTCAGTGTCGCACCTAACAATTCAGCAGTTAGGAATACGATTGATTTACTTCAATAGGGTGTATTATTTTGTGGTTCATCTGCCAGAGAACGGTAGACTGCTGCCATTATTCATTTCTGTGACCATTAGAGTAAGGCATGTTAAACTTTGTGTGTGTATTTGTTATCCTTTCTCACGTCTGCCATCCAGGAAAAATAGAAACCTTTTATTTATTTCATGTAGAGGTTTAGGACCCTCCAAAGGCGATCATGTCATTTTTTCATTTGCTTAATTAGGTCATGTACAAGTGTTGGTTAAAAATAACAACAACAAAAACAGCATGCAGAAAAATCATGCATTTGAAACCAAAATTCACTTACATTTTGAGAGAGAGAGAAAATGACTCTTCAAACAGTAATTAAATAACAAATAATAGATAGCCTTAATTTCTATATCGTCACACGAGGTAGGGGTTCGTAGAGGCGCTAGATGAGTTTGAAAATGACGAAAGAGTTGTCCTGGTCTTCAGCGTCGCAAGCAGGAGAATGTTGGCTTTGTAGTATATTTGGCACTAAATCTGTTTATAAAGGCGTTAAACTAGCAAAATTGTGTAAAAATTATGCAATGAATAGCGATATATTATGCTTGAAAAATATATAAACACACATCCTTTTTTGAATTATATTGAAGTTTGTAATTAAAAAAATACTAGTAGACCCACACGTGAAAATTCACGTGATTTTTGCTGAAACTTTTCGTTTGATTTGTCAGTGGACGCGGGCTTTGCGAAGGAGTTTCCACATTGAAGGATGTGTTTTTGGTATCCACAATACAATGCTTACAATATATGTATACACTACCGAATTTCCTCCTATCTAAATCCTTAAGAGCGTCACAGAAACACGGACCTATCAAGCATCAAATTCTGTATTATTATGTAGTGAGAATACCTTTAGCATATCCTTGCTTTTCAATGGCTTCTGTGTTCATACAGGAGTCATAATAATTGAACATCTTCTTGTATGCAGGACTGAAGTAGTATTCCTCTCCGACCTTCCGCTTCCGTTCGAACAAAACTGCCAAAAGACGCTGGTTAGTGGAAATTGTTGAGTAGTTGAGCAGAAAAAGAATGTTGACTAAAATCGTATAACTGAAACAAAATTAATTACGAATTACTCACTGCAAAAAATACTTCGAATTTACATGACTTTCTCTGTAATTTTGATTTTTGTACTTAATTTGATTGTTTTTATGAGGTTTGTTTAATTTGATTGAATTTGGTAAATGAAGTTAGAATAATTATATATATTTTTTCAGGGTCAATCGCATACAGAGTGCAGCAACATAACTTTTTTTTTAATAAATTTTCTTTGAAAAAAGTAAGTCGTGTTGCCGCACCCTATACAATCATGTGCTACATACATATAAAAATACTAAAATACGACTATCACATGCGCATTCACATACTCATGCTCTGATAAATTACAACATTATGTAAGCTTGTATGAATTTCAATGTTAAATAAAACATTTCCAATTCCAAATCACCAACATTCTTTCAATAAAAAAGTATCGAAAAATATCTCTTTGACTAGAAATCTAACCACAAATATAACCAGGAATATAATCAGGAATATAACCAGGAATATAAACAAGAATATAGACAAGAATATAACCAGGAATATAACCAGGAATATAACCAGGAATATAAACAAGAATATAACCAGGAATATAACGAGGAATATAACCAAGAATATAACCAGGAATATAAACAAGAACATAACGAGGAATATAACCAAGAATATAACCAGGAATATAAACAAGAATATAACCAGGAATGTAACCAGGAATCAGGCTTACCTTTAAGTTCCTGGTTGACCAGTTCAGGAATTTGGTTGACGTTGACGGCATAGTAGAGCTGATGGTGGCCAGTGCGGTGTGTGTTTCTGTGCACCCAACCCCCACACGCAAACCTGACCGGGACAAGCTTTTTAGTGTATGCTTTCCAATATCCCCTTTTTATGTGCTTTTCAATATATACACTTTTTTATATGCTTTGTTATCTATACTATTTGTTAGATGCTTCTCAATATATACTTCTTGTTATATGCTTCTCAATATATACTTTTTGTCATATGCCTCGTAATGTATGTTTTTGTTAATATGTGCTTTGTCCAATAAACCCAGTTAATTACTAATTAACTAATGACGAAATTATTTCACTTAATTCCGAATTAAGCAAGACCCCAATTACTGGAAGAAGTCCTGGCAAGGGTCCTGCTGGAGGTCTAGAGCGTCCAGGAGGTAGGCAGCAACCCTCACGCAGGCCGGCGTCACACACACGCCCTTGGGGGGGACTGCGTCGTCTCCTTGTGGGGCACCGTGGGGTACCACCGGGGTTGCGGTCTGGGGAGGACGAGGAAATAACAAAGTACGTATCGATGATGATTTTAAATTGGTTAAGTCTAAACAAACTTGTAATGCAATTGTGGATCGAGAAATAGTGTCAGTTTTAGGCCGTGGAATTTCCAAGGGAAGTTCGTCTGGGGGGGACAAGAAATGACAAAATAAGTATCGATAATGATTTCAAATTGGTTAAATCTAATCAAAGTTTTTTGATTTTGTCAGTTTTAGACCGTGGAATTTTCACATGTAATTCATCTGGTGCGACAAAAAATAACAGGATAAGTCTCATGATAATTTTAAATTAGTTAAGTCTAAACAAACTTGTAATGCAATTATGGATCGAGAAATAGTGTCAGTTTTAGGCCGTGGAATTTCCACGGGAAGTTCATCTGGGAGCACAAAAAATGACAGGGTAAATATCAATAATGATTTTTTGTGTGTATTATTTATCCCTTTCACTACTGTTATTGAATTTCAATGCATGGTTTTTCCGTATGCTGTCCTTCCGTTATATTTCAGTTAATACTTGTAAATAGCACAATCAATTCAATGCAAGAAAACATACATGATAGCACTTGGAGAAACTCCAATCCTCAGAACATTGAAATGTTAAAAGGTTCCCAATTTTTCCAATGGCAGTAGAATAGAATAAGGCAATAGGAACGAGCCGTTTGGCCCATTCTTGGTTTAATACCGAAGTCCCATGCCGTAAGTAGTGAGAGGGATAAATAATACTCACGAAAAATTTAATACATGTTATTTTAATAATCACGGAAGAAGAAATGCGAACCATCTACTACATTTTGACAGATGATACACAAATGTATTACACCCTATTGAACAAATTAATTGCTCTCCTAACACTTGCATAGTCAGGGTCACACGGAACCATTAAAATCAAGGAACGTTCACATCAAAATATGAGATTTTGTCCCATCTCTGTAATTCATCTATCATGACATAGTTTTAACCTCAATACTTGCCATTACACTGATGATGACACTGGTGACGCGAACATAATAAATTAATACGCACAATAACACCTTAATGATACCACTACTTCCCTTCCCATTACTTGAAGTGACACAATTAAATATTCCCTCAACGTACACGTTTCAGTGCATGAGTTAGATTTGCTATTGACATCGACATGATAATTTTAAATTGATTCGCTTTTTATCACTTTTCACCTGCCCTAACAACGCCCCTAGACCCCAGATATCGCTCTAGTCTTCAATATGACCTACATCGCTGCTCGAGTGTAAGCCAGCAAGTTTCCCCTCTATCTATCCTTCCTACCGTTTTTATATGAGCTTTGCTCCTCCCACGAATCTTTTCTATTTTCCAATCTCCAATTTTGTCCAATAGTATGAAGTAGGTTTTTTCAACGTCTGTGATTACCCCGCCCACTCTGCGATCAACTTGAGAGTTATAAGACCGCGTAATTCTTGAGAGTCATAAGGTTTCTTCAATAAATCTACTCGTGTTTGACATTTGCTTGAGCTATGCAAGCCTACACTGCAGCTTGCCTCGAACCCTGCTGCTTTCTTATGAATTGTTTAGTCTTTACTCAGCCTTGCCTTCGAGCTACAACTCCCTATGTGTCCTGACACACTACTGAGACACATGACACACCCCGACACACTCATGAGACACATGACACACCCCGACACACTCATGAGACACATGACACACCCCGACACACTCAT
>VCRD01002618.1:22629-36398 GCA_006783055.1 Trinorchestia longiramus
AATTAGCGGAGGATAATCGCTCAGCGGGCCGTGAAATTCCCATTTCGGGGGCAGTCTCCCTATGATACAATGACGATGTAGAGTGAGGGGGGGGGTGCGTGACGTGGGTGAAAATTCATTTCTTTTGTTTACCTGTTTTCAGGAATAATAATGGAATTTACTCGTTTTTTCAGTATTTTGATACATGAATATTTTTCTTTGTTGAGTTATGATTCAAATCAGCAGTTATTATAGATTCACAATTTGAATAATCAAATAAAATAAACGTTGAAAAATTAGCAAAAATAGTGAAACAAAAACAAACGTCACTGCAAACTGGCCAGTCGTTCGAGGAAGTAAAAAATAATTATGAAAATACAAATTACGTCGAGCAGCGCGTCTATTGCAAGTGTTTAACTTGTGATACAGGATTTCTTGAAACTCCTTTCGATTCTGGAAACAATAAAAATTTCAAAAAATAACAACAAGAAAAACAGCAAAAAATTGCCGTTTTGCATAACAAACATGAGAACCCCAGGCGAAAATTTATCCTAAAAAGTCTGGCTTAGAAACAAACAGCACTGCTCGGCGTGAAGATTGACAGAAACCCATGCTCTTAGTGATCTTATTATTATTATTATTATTATTATCTTCCTAGTTTGACCACCGCAGCCACAACAAAAGTGATCTCAGCAGTGATACACGGTGTCAGGAGATAGTCGTTTAAGTTTTTTAGTCACACGTTTTAGAGGAAATGGGAATAAGTATCAAAGTTGTCAAGATGGTGTCATAACTGGAATCAAAATTAAACAGTTTACATATCTCAAGAGTAAACATTATGGGAAGTAAAATTTCCAAGGTCACGACCAGGTTTACTTAATATTAATAATAGTTCTGGTAATGTCAGTCATTATATTAGGTTACAGCAGTTAATTTGTTTGAGTAATTTATATAAAGGTCCTTCGATGTCCACCCGCTCACCATCACCAAGATAGTCACTCGGATCAGCTGGAGGGTGTCCACTGCAGCAGTAGTTTCTGGCAGTGTTATAGCTCAGGCATTCAACAAGGACATGTGTCCTCGGCAGTGATAAAGATAGCATGGGAACCTTTTTTGTCAATCTTTGAGTCAGACGACAACGACTTTGACACAAGACACACAAATAAGAAGCATGCAGCAAAATAACTACAACAAAAATATAATGTGTAGCCTTTTTCGTCTTTTCAGGCGGTCTTACAACAAACCAAACAAAGACGGTTTTACAACTACAACAACAAAAGTATACCACAAAATAAAAGACAGCATGATACGAAAATAGTCCGACACAACGATACACACAAAATAGTTACCGAGAAATATGATTGACCAAAAAATCGTCCAATACCAAAATTACCACAACACCAGAGTTTGGCCCCAAGATGGATTCGAAGTCGAAGCTCCGACCAAAGATCGTCGCACAAGGAGGAGGACTGGCACAAAGGTCGGCAGATGGCGTTCCAGGAAGAAAGGCAATGATGCGACTCACCATCTGACAGATGGTCAAGAGCCTTCAGTCACAGGAGGAGCCTCAAATACAAGACTTCCGGAGGCAGGAAACCAGGCATCACCATTATCACCACGACATGTTCTCAGACGCCATCATGTCTTACAAGTTGCAGCGCAAAAAGCTCCCTCGTGTGACGACAAAAGAAGAAACTCACTAATTGTATGTAGAATGATAGGAATATAACACCATAAAAGGATGATTTTAAAGTTTTACTTCCCCTTAACATTAAGAATGACCTGAAAATACGATGCAATCGATAACAAAATTCCATAGCTTGGTTGCTGATTCTGTTGAGGATAACTAGCGATGGTTCAGATGAACGCTAATTCTTCGCGTTGTGCTGAAAAAAGCTGGCGCTGTCACCGCAATTCAAAGAACATAAGGATCCTGCCAATCCTAAGGAAAAGTAAATTTAAAGGACAGTCTTCTTCCTGTCACTCTCATAGTGGTTGCAATACTTTTGTGGATACTTCAACTTGCACGCAATACTCCAAAAGAAATTGACCCTAGTTGCATTTTGTGACTATTCAGCGTGTAGCACAGAAAGCGTTCAAGTTTAACGACGAAATTCAAATGAAAAGAATAACACCGGGCCGCAGCAGACGTCTCTTGAGTTTATGCATGCTGAAAGCGGACGAACAAGGAAGGCCGGGGCTTCATGGAACATTAACCGCAGCTTCAAGCAAGGAGCCGTTATGGAAGCTAATTTGTCTGAGCAGATATTCTGCAACCTGAAGACCAAGGAACTCGAAGATGGATGACCTAGAATATCCCGAAGACGAATCGCTCCGAATATCCGGGACATTCGTCTGCTCTCTTTGAGTTGCAAGTCCAAACTCGACGACAAAGAAAAGTTAGCTGTTGTAAGAGCCCAGAATTTAGAATTTGAACTTCTTACGGCTACGTCAGCCAGCAATAACTGATGCATCAGTAGTACTCAATGTTTCAAGAACAGAGCGTGAGACGTTGGAGGACATAAGCACTGATGGGGTCAATTTTCCGAAGCTAGAAGTCGGAAGCAGGAAAACAAGAATTAGACGTTACAGACGCAGCCAATACGGGGAGGCGACCCCTGAGTGAAAGGAATATGTTACCATATGTTAGAGACACAAGATAATTTACAAACATTTTGCTCAGGAGACGCACACCAGGAAACTCCAGTCAACAAAACAAACGAATGAAACGACCGCGACATCGCTAGGTCCTAGCATGGAAACTCCCGTCATCTGAAGATTTCATTAACTGTAATACACTTGAGATAAACGTATGGAAGAATGGATATAAATTAATTAAAAATACTGAACAGTGTGGTTCAAAATTTACGGTGCTAGTCGTGATCAATACACGAGGAAAAATTCGAAGGACGGTATCGGAAATCGGAAAGATTGCCAGAACTGGTAAATTCTTTGAATGATTGCATCGACTTATGGACGGCATAAATTATTTTCCGAGACATAAATCCAAGGATTTCCCGATTGCTAGGAGCTCAATTCAGTGAGAAAAGCTCAAGTGAGACTCAAAGAGAACAATCTGAGTCTGACTCAAAGAAAACAGTTTGAACTTGACTCAAAGAGAACAGTTTGAGTTTAATTCAAAGAGAACAGTTCGAGTCAGACTCAGTATTTAACTGATACAATGCTTGAGTTTTCAGTATGGATGAAATATTACGGAATGTCATGAATTGAGAAAAAGATTTAATGCATGTAGTGTTTGAATTGTCTGTCTGGTGATCTGAGTTTGATTACTAGGCCCTAAAGAAACTGGAATCGGAATGCATTTTATTCCGTGAATGCAAAACTAGAATAGCGAGCGCTCTCGCACGCTACCATCGTTAAAAACGAGTGAAAATAAAGTTCACAGTCGCGCTGGAATTCATAATGGTAACCCGAAATGAGAATCTTACACTAAAAGAGCATGAAAAGATTATTAATTTAAACATATCTTTTCTGAACTAAAAAATCACTATGAGAGATTCAGTAAAAATGAACGTTTTAGCTAGAGACGAATACATGAATAAGTATTCACAAAATTTTGACTTTTTATCTGTGTCTACTAAATTACAAAAAAGTTTAACAAACTTCCCGCATCCTGGGAAAAAATGCATGTTCATTTTATTCAAATAAATTTAAAGTATAAGGTTAGTTAAACAAAAATATGAAGGCTGTTTCAAAGTGATGGCAGAACTACAAATCGAATTAATACACATACTTATATAATAGACAGTGTATCTCTATCTCGCTATCTCCCTTTCTATCTGTATGTGTCTGTTCCATTGCTTCCTATCTATTACTGAAGAAAAATTATTGAACTGAAATCAGAACAGGTATACATGTATTATAAGCATTGCATTGTGGATACTAGAGTTGCCGGATTCCTATAAAATATGTCCTTTTTCCTGTTATAAGCATTCTTCTTCTACACGGCCGTGTTATCGGTAGATAAGATACAGAATGGAAGTTCTGTATAAATTCATGAAAGATTTTCAAGTTCTGATAGCACCACGGGTAAAACTGAAAAATGTATTTTATTTCATAGATCCATAATTTTATCACTTTTAAACCGTAGAATTTTGACAGAAACTATCTAGTAATATATATTATACTGAAAAGGAAAAATGTTTTCCACTTGAATTTGAACCCCAATTTGTGGCGGAATAAGTAACGTACTACCTTTAGGTCAAATAAGCAGCAGACAACAGGTAAAAATGAAATAATTTGGATTTCAAACAATATTTGAAGTTGCCAACTCTTACAGAATTTGAATCCTGATTTAGATCCATGAGCCCTTTCGAATTAAATAATCGATGGCAGAATGAACTTATCGAAACTGCAGAGCAAAGTTACAGTCCTTGGTCTCCAGACACATTACGAGACCCGTATCGACTAATGGAATAACTTTGGAGATGATGGTTCTCTCTTTGGGTTCTTGGAGGCCACTGCAGAGCATGACGACTGTCCTCTGCTCCCAGACTCAAGACTCGACAGAGAGGATGCATTTGCATCTCAAAACGGAGGGAGGAATGTTCTGGCTTCGAGTTGACAGTGGAGTGGATATGGAGTGGAATGAGCATGTGAGAGTGGCTGTTCAGGAGTTGAGTGTACAAAGGATATAAAGTGGGATCAAGATATGTAAGAGTTGGTGCACGGTGATTTAGTGCAGAGTGGATACAGAGAGGAAGGAGTACATGGGAGAGTGGGGACGTGTACTTCAGTGTTAATGCATTAAGTGTTGAAGCGTTAAGGATGAGGATGATGAGCAGGAGGATCTTAGAGTGGTCATTGAGATACCGAATCTCAGGTGGGAAACGAATGGAATTATCACCGTACGATGACGAAGAGATAATACGATCTAAGATTTAAATATCTGTGATGTTTTAGTTTCGGTAGATGTTAAATTTACTTTGACCATTTCAGTTCTCAAAACGAAATCATTTATCCCGAAACTCTTATTATTAAAAATGTTCCCCGTTACGTTTGCTTTTATTTACATTTTAAGTCCAAGCTTTTTATTGAAGGAAGATCAAAAGACAGCGTTACGATGAATAATGTTTGTTTTGAATGACGGTCGAAGAAAAGTAAAATTTGAAAGCAGAGCTACCGAGACTGAGGTTGGTTTTAGGCTAAAATATACAATTAGACTTATTCGAATTAATTTTTTCAGTTGAATGAACTCCTAGTACGTAAAATTGTAGTCAAATTTAGTTTTCAAATAACTAAATAATAAAAATTCATCATTGAAATAATAAATTCGAAGATATTTTCAGAAACATACAAACATGAATACTCCAGTAAAACAATAAACCAGTTTCGATAAACAGCTGTAAAAATTTCTTAAGAATTTATAAAAAAATCTACGGGAAAGAGTACGAATATTTAATTTACAATGGAAACCCGTTCAATATTAATTACACGTACAGGTATATAAAGCGTTCAACGTTCAAAACTAGTACAATCATGAAATTTGTAATAAAAGTTAACTATAATTATAACATAGTTTATTAACCTATATTGCTCACACTAAATAACGTAGAAATTTGTGTAGCAATATATATGTACCACGCATGCAATATAAAGATTTTCAGTATTGCATATTCAGTAAACAATCTATAACATAATAGCGTAAGAGAAATGCTAGCAATATTAATTAGTGTAAATACTTATAAGATCGTGATACTTTATGCCCGTAGCGGAATTCCGTATAAATGTCCATTTCACTTGGTAAGCACAAGGTTCTCTGAATTTCCTACGTACGTATTTTCTGCCAGGAGAAAACCTGTAAAATTGGCACATGAATATCAAAATATCATGTATTCTTCATGTACATATTATAAAATAAAAGAAAATCAAGGAATTTTCCCCAATAAAATTATAAAGAAAACATAAACAATACATCAAACAAGAAGAACAGTCCGCATCACTTGAGCTCAGCCGAAGGCAGCCAACACAAAATAATGGTCGAGGGTACATAAACTTTTACGAAGAATTAATACAAACGTTTCTGCCTGAATAAACTGAAATGGAGTGATTGAACGCGCGCCTCAGATGATAAGGACGGACAGAGGCGCCCAGACAATGCCGTCAATTGAACTCAATCGCAGGAAGGAATGTAAAATTTGAAATACAAAGGATGAAGAGGAAGAACCAGCTCAGCAATGATTGGAACTTAGGGGAGGCTGGCATATTGTTCACTACCGGAACAATGGAATAGTTGTTAGTTAGAGTAGATCCTTAAGGCAGGTAGACTGTGGCTCCAGCTACCGAGGGGAAGATTCTAACATTGTGAGGTCCGAAAGGTCCGTAGAATCAACAATATGAATATAATAATATTCACTGCATGTGCAATATCATAAACGAACAAGTAATCTCCATACTGTCAACAGAAACATTAAAGGAGTAAATTTTATTTCAAGTTAGGAATATGTTTTCACAATAACGATGCTAGAAGCATCCTTAAGAACATGAGGGACTAAAGAAACACCAGCGGAAATGCTCCACATTATCTAAGGCTATTTTGTACTCAAAATATTAGCTCATGAGGCCGAACAGAGTCACCGAGCTGCAAGTGCAGGATCATAAACTAAAATATGCACTGTAATAAAACTTCGTGTTACAGTAAATTTCTTTCAGAAAAGCAATATCGGAGATCCTGTTCATGCTACTAGATAAGTGGCCATTATACCTGGTCACCTCAACGGATCACAAAGTTTAAAATTCAGCAAAATTTCCTACGCACATCGTGACAACAACTAAAGTAAAAACTATATTCTAAAATATCAACTTTGAGCTTTAAGCACTTTGCTTTTAAAAAATAAATGAATAAAAAATGTCTCACGAATGAGCAATGCAAAGGAAATTACTCTGTCACTTAATTTACGAGTGTGAAATTTGATAGAAATATCGAGAACGAATATTTAAAGATTTCAATGCTTATTTGTTAACAGGGTATTACCAATCGTTACCTAGACAAGAGTCAGTCGATAACTACACGACCAGCAGCAGCAGTCTCACTTGCAGCAATAACCACAATGCTGGAAATTATAAGTCGGTAGAAAAGAAGGAATGAACAGCTGCAATATCAGCAGTGAATAACGTTAAGTAGCAGCATACAGCAATGGTAGTTGAAGTAAGCAAGAGTAGTATTATAGAAAACAACAATAGTAGTAGCAGCATACAGCAATGGTAGTTGAAGTAAGAAACAGTAGTATTATAGAAAACAACAATAGTAGTAGCAGTAAACAGCAATAGTAGTTGAAGTAAGAAACAGTAGTATTATAGAAAACAACAATAGTAGTAGCAGTAAACAGCAATAGTAGTTGAAGTAAGAAACAGTAGTATTATAGAAAACAACAATAGTAGTAGCAGTAAACAGCAATGGTAGTTGAAGTAAGAAACAGTAGTATTATAGAAAACAACAATAGTAGTAGCAGTAAACAGCAATAGTAGTTGAAGTAAGAAACAGTAGTATTATAGAAAACAACAATAGTAGTAGCAGTAAACAGCAATAGTAGTTGAAGTAAGAAACAGTAGTATTATAGAAAACAACAATAGTAGTAGCAGTAAACAGCTACGAGGTATGAGTAAAGAGCTGTAATTTTAAGAGTTAACGAAGGTAACAAACCAATACAGCAGCATTACATAATTTCAGTGAAAGTAAATGTATACAGAGAGAAAAGAAGAGTTGCTACTGCCACCTGTATCCACTGACTACTAACACTTCCACTAGCTCCTTCACTTCCACAGAATAGAGAGTACAGTGTAAATGGACGAACAGTAACATTTGCAGTCACATTCATAAGCATGCAAATATAGATACAGTAAATGGCTCGTAGCAACAAAACGGTCGCATTTCTATTAGCGTTTGCCTCTGAAGTTTTTCATATTTTTTCATTTCTCAGAAATATAATTACCTGCACTATTTTCGATTTTGCGCAGTCACTCCCCATACGTGCCGTATCATAAAGAGAAACAGAAATAATTGTTTTTTATTCGTTTTTTGTAGGAACTCATCCCAGCTTTCGTTTCAGCCCTTCCTTCAAAAGGATGTGGGATGCCCAAGACAATTTTGCGAGGTGTTTTTTGTTTGATTTAGATAATACATTGATAGTTTAGTCTTTACATTTTTCAGGTTTCTAGATTAAAGTCAATAGATCTTAACCCTGGGCAGCAGAAATGATATATTAAGCGTGGTAGCTCTCAATTCTAGTTATTATAATAGGGAAGGTCTGGAAAGATGTGTCCTGAAGTGTGATTGTATTAGGTTCTGACTGCTGGCTCTATTGTAAAAGTTTCCTTCACAATGGAAGTGACATTTTGGGCTAACATCATTGAAGCTACAGCAATAGAAAAAATAGCGTAAATAGTAGTGAACTGTAGCAGTACCAATATCATCGCTAGCAGCACGAATAGCAGCAGCAGTAATAAGAGCAGCGGCAGCAGCAATACGAGCAGCGGCAGCAGCAATAAGAGCAGCGGCAGCAGTAATAAGAGCAGCAGCAGCAGAAGCAGCAGCAGCAATAAGAGCAGCAGTAACAGCAGCAACAGCAACAGCAGCAGCAGCAGCAGCAGCAGCAGCTACTGGCCCATTAGGTTTAAGGGGGCCCATGGTCGTCCTGAGATGGCCGGTCCCGCTCTTTGGGCCAGAAATATGGGACGTGAAGTCCTTGGTCGCTGGTCGGCCTCACGGGCCACCCAAAACACGCCAGCTCTGTGGGGCCAGCGTGGCGCGTTCACAATCCCCCGTTTAAGACGTATAAAGGAAGGCCAAGCCACACACCCGTCCTTTAAAATAGATTTGGTATTTCAATCATTTTCAGGACCGAACAACTTTCAAGTCCAAGTGAAATTTGACTTGGAATATTCAGAGCACGGATTGGTTTGCTGGAATAATATTTGAAATATTTTTGCTCGAATTTGAAAAAAATTTAGTATGATTATTAGTATTTAATTTAGTGTTTAAGACATGTATAATGTTGACCGCATGCAAAATCAAATCATCTCCTAAATTAAAACCTAACACTCCGTAAACATTTCCATGAATCAACCATGTAAGACGTATCATACAATCAGGATACATATGAAACTTTGTGGGTGACAACATCGAACAGTATGAGTGTAAGCGCGCAGTATTTAAATATTTAAATTTGAAATGCTTCGGGAAGCAATACGTTTGGATGATTTTTTACCAACTAATTCGAAGCTTCGATTGTTGAAGCGTGCTTGTATTTGTATTCAAAGTATATATACCTATATTAGTTTCACAAGATATCGTGAAATGTACATAGTGCTTACAAAAATGTATCATCGGTATCAATGAAACCGATAAAGGTTTCAAAATCAATCAACCAAAATGACAATTTTTGAAATCTTGATATCAGTATCATTGATACCGATGGATAGATTTTTTGTGGACACTCAGCATATTGAAGTTTATTCAGTCAAATGAAGACGGTCACTTGAACGCTTTAGAGTTTGAATGGGCACCATTATCCGATGACATCGTTTTAAAAAGAAATTGGCCGTTAGAAAACTGTCAGTTTCAGCTCCCTAAGATTTGTTGGTGACCTCGCAGAGCACTGCATCACCATGAAATTGAAAAGAGTTTAACTGCAAGGCAGATTTGATATCAACGATGTTGAAATGAGTTGAATTTCAGGGCGTCAAGACAAGCAAGTCAACTCGACCACCGTGTAGACAATGGGATATTCAACTCAGAATTGATAATTGAATGCCATAAATTGTACTGAGGAGTCTCATCCCACTGTCCCAAGTCTTCATAAAATGGTACCTCAAGAGTCCAAAGGTAAACATGTCATGCAAATATTATACATGGTGTCCCAGCGTTACGGGTCCCCAAAACAAACTAAAAAAACTCAAAAACGGAGTTTTGAGTTTTCATTGTGGTATCCACAATACAATGCTTCAAATACATGCAGCCGTAACGCTGACTAACCCTGCATACCTCAGAAACAATGCATCATTTCCCTATATCGATCAGATGACTTCTGACCCACAATAAATGTGGAGTTTTATACTAACGTTCGATTCCTAGCTTCTTTTGCTATGTGAAGCTAAAAAATTAACATTCCATATTATCTTGGAACACTGATCTGAGGTCAACATGCCCAAATTTCACCTACATAAAACTGAAACTATAAAACGTATCATATGACATTGTATGTTAAAAAAAATGAGTGTGTCTCGTCACATCCTCATAAAAAATTTCCACTTGCTATCGCTTGTTTTGCACATCTCTCTCGTGAGCTCTAAACCCTGCAATACAAATGACAACCTAAATGAATTTTTGAAAATTTGTAGCGAACTAACACTAGCAACCCTCTCTCTTTCTCTCTCTCTTGATGCAATATCAAAGAAACGTGGGTTGGACACAGAAACATCTCCGTTAATCTCGTTGACTCATAGAGACCGCCATTAGTCCAAGCTCCCCTCTGCTAGGAATGTTGTTTTATGCACCATCATTATTGGTAAATACCAAACATGATGGCGACTCCTATTACCAAACATCATTATTGGTAAATACCAAACATGATGGTGACTCCTATTACCAAACATCATTATTGGTAAATACCAAACATGATGGTGACTCCTATTAAAAACATCATTATTGGTAAATACCAAACACGATGGTGATTCCTATTACCAAACATCATTATTGGTAAATACAAAACATGATGGTGATTCCTATTACCAAACTCCGTTCACCAACCAGCGATTATCACGAGTTCATCTCGGTGAACTTGGAAGAATTATGATCACGGCTGCACGTGCGTCAGAAAAAATGGCTAGCAAATTATGTCCTCCGAAGAGTTTCGGATATTACATGAACGAGGGGTAAAAATTGACAATTTAAACATAGTTATGGGAAAACAAGGATAAAACTGAAAGTTGAAGTGCTTAGGAAATAGTTTAGGAAGAAATCTGACCAGAAAAAGGAAAAAAATAGAGTTTAATAAAAGAAAAAAGTATGGATCCTAAAGTCATTCTGGATCGTACGTACAATTTGGCCACAAAAATAAAATTTCATTCTGCGGAAAATTTTTTCAGGATAAAAGAAAATCATACAACTTTTTGAGTGACAATGGAAACACTACATCAATGTACTTAGTAATTTCCCCTGAGGTGCGTTAGTGTTCACCAAGACGATTTACTCAACTACAAACAGACTGACATGATATACCTAAGGTAACTCGTGAATAATCTACAAGAATGATCAACAGACAAAAACAGCTTTGCCAGCAAGCGGCTTGTAATCCCAATCGAAGGTCACAACGGCATCCGTAATTCTGAAACAGCTCCCCCAGAGGTCCTAGAGACGGACACAGCTCCATCAAGAAGCATTTCTTCACTCAAATAGTAGTAGGAAATAGCAACCCTAACACCAGAACTGCTTCCTGTGCGGTTTACGAGAGAGAAACAGCTCAGTAGAAAGAATGCCAAGATAATCAATAATGATCAGAGGGAGCAGACGACGTTCAGGTCGGTTTGCGCCCAAGCACTGCAACGCTCGATCGTTTTTGTGCGTCTGGATAGCAAGGGGAGCAGCAACTGGGCGTCATCTTCGCTGGAGTTCTGCGCCACGTGCAGGGTGCCTCACGTGCAGCGTGTTGCGTGCCTCACGTGCAGCGTGTTGCGTGCCTCACGTGCAGCGTGTTGCGTGCCTCACGTGCAGCGTGTTGCGTGCCTCACGTGTTGTATCGTGCAGCATATTACGAGCCTTGGTACACAAATACAGGCTACTTTTTTTCTGTGCACTGGTAGACGGAAATGATTTTGCGTCACAGGAGCGTGCGGAAACAAACATATCAAAAAGTGAGTAAAAACATGGCGTTAGAGAAAACTAGTACGACTAACATGAGCATTTTATCTGATAAACTCCTGTCATAAAATTATCTTCACTAAATGTGATCTTGATGGCATCGGTCATAAACGCTTCAATGGGAATAGGCATAAATTAACTATTTTTAATTTCCAGACACTGTAGCCTACACTTGCACAGCAGCAGAGCCCGAACGTAGGTTCATAAGTTGCGAAATTCTTTTTCACACCGCAGATTACACCTTCAACACTGCACACTGACATCAGCGGCACATATTGAGCAATGTTAACTGGTAAGAATAAGATTTTGTTTTCATTTAAAGTGAAAAATACCTCCCCTCCCCCTCAATGTTCTATACATAAAGAAGTTGAACTTAGAAACCTAAAGTAGAAAAGTCTACTTAGAGTAGAGAAGTCTACTTAGAGTAGAGAAGTTTACTTAGAGTAGAGAAGTTTACTTAGGGTAGAGAAGTATACTTAGAGTAGAGAAGTCTACTTACAGTAGAGAAGTCTACTTAGAGTAGAAAAGTTTACTTAGAGTAGAGAAGTCAACTTAGAGTAGAGAAGTTCAAATGAAGAAATTAATTGGACAGTTAACTTAATTCCAAGAGAAGAAGTACGCAAGTATTTCCTCACTTCATGTTTTAAGAATTTCTTCATATAGGTAATAAATAAACTTTGGTCAAAATTCATTCAAAGTAGGTGATTACCAGCAAGATAAAAGTTTTATTTTTATGTAACTTTATTATTACGTCACAACCGGAGTCGCGTTGATGAAATTCATCAACTGATGTTCATTCAACTTGTGTTAACTGATGATAGTTATATTGACACGTGTACACAGTCGCTTAAAGTCAGTAAATATTACAAATATTGAGAATTTGTACAAATATTCCAATGCAGGTTGTCGGTGCTCATTCAAGAATGCCAGTCAGCACACAAAGGTGGACGAACTTATTGAGTAAAATCCCGTACACGAACATGCAACGAGCTTTTTGTTGAGGTATTTCATCATAGAGCAGAAAGAACACAGCAACGAGCCTCTCCTGCTACGACGTGCGAGTTATACACGCTCGTGTAGGAGTGGCAGAGCGTTACAATAACTGCGAGAGCAACGGATTTATTTCATGCGGCGACACGGTGATAATTCCATAATGATAATATTCATTTTTCAGGGAAGTTTGTAACATTCTGACTCTGCAGGCCATCGTAATAAAATGATTCACTCAGAGTAGTTAAGCCATCGTAAGAGTCACCGTACACGGAGCTACTGTTACAGTGCACATACTACATGTGCAAGTTGTGAACTGTTTCAATTGATTTCATATCCGAGTTCGACTTACGGTCTAAAGTAAAACAAGAACAACAAGAACGCTAGCCAGTGCGGCTTCGGACCTTTAGAAAACTGTTCCATATTGGACATTGTGACGACAGATTAAATTTGTGCTAGAAATCACGCGCACAGTATGTTATATGAAGTAAACCTGATGCAACTTGCATTTAGACGTATTGAGATTTGTAAATAATCATCGCAAACACATTGAACCGCAAGTTGGCTCGTTCATTATGACCTACATTAACACCATAAAACATTTAATGCAGAAATGAAGTATGAAAGTTAAGAACACGGACCAATGAACGAAACACTGAACAGGCACCAATGAACGCAACACTGAACACGGACAAATACAAAAAAAATTAGAAGCAAGGCAGTCACGATCAAGGCAATGTAGATTAACAAGGACGCATAAAAGACCACAAAAAAATTATAACACAATCAAAACAATCATAATTAATTCCAAACGTAACACAACTAAAATATATCATATTAAAGTGAGACCACAATCACATAAGACTAGGACATCTCAGTAAGCCACGTGAGAACCATAGGACAACTAAGACAACAGAAGAGG